>JAKJMR010017822.1:300906-324899 GCA_024449315.1 Daboia siamensis
ATTATTATTATTATTATTATTATTATTATTATTATTATTATTATTATTATTATTATTATTATTATTATTATTATTTATTGAATTTGTATACCGCCCTTCTCCCGAAGGACTCAGGGCGGTGTACAGGGCAATAAATATTAGAAACAAAATACAAAAGTTAAAAAAACAATTAAATATTATGCCCAATATAAACAGTAATTAAAAAACCATGTTAAAACCCCATCCCTTAACCCATCAGACCAGGCTGGATTGCTCAAATAAATAAGTTTTTAGATCCCGCCGGAAGGAGCGAAGGTCGGGGGCCATCCGGAGCTCAGCCGGCAAGCATCAGTACAATTCATCATTAATATTTCATCCCATAGCCTGTAAACCACCGGGATAAGGAGAAGATATACATTCATTGGGATACTATAAAAGTGTCCACAGGTATGTGATTAATCCATATATTAATCTACACAGCTTTTAAAGTTGTAGGACAAAATTCTCCAGTGACCCACTGAGAGTATATACCTAACACCCTTCAATGGATCCAATAAACAATAGCAGTAAATGTCATGTTTTCCTAGGCTATCTCTTTCATCTGATCTGAGTTTTCCTTCTGTCTCCTTCCTCTGTTTTGCCAGTCAGATATCCTAAATTTCAGGGGGAAAACGAAATCAGGGGATAAGATTTCCCATTTATTTTGTACACACCATTCCACAATAAACACATTTTTCTATTTTCTTCAACGCACACGTATTTTTGCAATTTTCTGTTTGAGCTGACATTCCTATTGAAAGATAACTTTTTACAAAGTTTTGCTAGGACAGTCCCAGCCTCTCTTCTGAAAGATTGTGTTTTGTACCAGCCTGCTACCGGCCCTGCAGAAAAGGCAGGGACAACCCCTTTACAAACGGCAAGAGGCTGGAATAAAGCCTGCCAAATTTATTGACATAAAACAGAGCAAAACAAGACACCAACCATGAAACAGGAGCTATGAAACAGGAACTATTCAAGCGGTTGCCTTCAGCAAACCAGCCCTCCCACGCATTCCCCTTTTAAACAGTTCAGGGCGTGGCTTCTCTCTGCCTACTTCCGAGGTGCCCCATTGCCTTCCTCTGTTTACTCCTGATTGACTGCCTCCTGCATCGGGCGTCCTTGAACAGGGCCAGCTGTGGGTCATCTTCATCCACACTGTCAGGCTCACACAGCTGGGTCTGCGTCATGACCATATGGGAGGGGCCTGGCTGAGGGCTCTGTGCAGCCTCAAGGCCATCATCAGCAAGTTCTTCAACACCCCCATCCTCCTCCTCCTCTGAGTCATCGGACCCAACTGCCGAACCCACAGGCTGACCCTGAATCACAACAGATTGATTGATTGTCTGGCTTCAAGTCGTTGTCAACTCTTAGCAATCACACGGATATCTATGGAAATTCCCAGCCATGCGGGTCATGGTTGTCCCAAAGGTGCTTTTTCAAAAGGCAACTAAACTTTCTTTGTTTCTCCTTGAAGAGGTTGTGCTTTTCATCCAAGAAGCTTTTTCAGTTCAGAAGACGTTTCTTGGAGGAGAAGCGAAACATCTTCAAGGAGAAGCAAAGAAGGTCCAGTATCCTTTTGAAAAAAGCATCTTTGGGACAACCACATGGATAGATGTTCTCCATGAGAGCCTGTCTTTAAATTAATCTTTCAGGTCTTCTAATATTGCATCCCTGGCCATCTTGCTCCTCGTTGACCTCTTTTACTTTTTCCTTCTGTCCTTTCCAGCATTTTCCAGAGAGCTGGGTCTCTGCATAATGTCTGAAATAGGATAATGTGAGCCTGGTCATTTGTGTCTTGAGTGAAAACAAGTTGATTTCCTTTATGATCCATTGGTCTGTTTTCTTGGCTATCTACAATATTCTCAGGAGTCTTCTCCAACACCAAAGTTCAAAAGCTTCAATACTCCTATCCTGCTTCTTCAAAGTCCAACTTCCACTTCCACTGAGTGTCACAGGGAATACCACAGTTTACACAATCCTGATCTTTGTAGATAATAGATACATCCTGGCATCTGAATATCTTTTCCAAGGTCTTTATGTCTTCCCTAGCAAATGTTAGTCTGCAGCCTATTTCTTGACTGCTTGTTCCTTTACTGTTGATGTATTGCTTTGCATACATTTTTTCATGCTTTTGTGTAAGATGGGGTCAACCTTTAAAGGAGAAATAGAGAAAAAGAATCATTTTTTAAATAAATTATCTCTGTCTTTTCTACTACAGATAGTCCTCAAATTACAACAGTTCATTTAGTGACCATTTGAAGTTATAACGGCACTAAAAGTGACTTATGACCATTTTTCACAATTATGACAGATGCAACGTCCCCATGTTCAGGTCATCAGAATGTTGACGCTAAGCAACTGGTTCATGTTTATGATGGCTGCAGTGTCCTGGAATCATGTCATCACCTTTTGCAACCTTCTGATAAGCAAAGTTAATGGGGAAGCTAGATTCACTTAATAACCATTACTAACTTAATAACTGCAGTGATTCACTTAACAAGCGTGACAAGAAAGGTCACAAAATGGAGCAAAAGTCACATAACAAGTATCTCGCTTAGCAAGAGAAATTTTGGGCTCAATTATGGTTGTAAGTTGAGGACTACCTATATTATCTGTAGGTGTCCATATGGTATAAATCTGTTCCTGCCCCATCTTAGCAAGTGGAGTATTTTGACCCCCTGGTCAAGATTCAGATACTAAGCAAGAGCTAGGCTAAGTTAATTCTTAAATAAGAAATCACCAGGGCTATAGTCTATTGTGAATAAAAACTCTGAAAAACTCAGTGGAAAATCAGATCTGAACTATTGCCAAGAAATCCTCATGTTGTGTTCCTTTGGCCCACAGATTCAAAGCTTAGGGCATCTATGCCTTATTCACTTCAAACCTTCCTTAGAATGATTAGTGGATCAATGGATCCTGCCATCTCTCTTGGTTGTGAGATTATTCCAAGAATCTCTGCAAAGAAGAAAGGCTTTCAGCTCTGATGGATGTTTCCCAAAGATTATTCATGGAAATGATTAAAATGACCTTGGTAAGAGGGCAAAAAAAGCAGTATCTTTCCCAGGAAAGCAGAAAGATTGTCAAAAATTGCTGGAGGGTTTCGTTTCACACCAATATTAATTTATAGCACTTTCTCTCATTCTCTAAACAAAATTTTCCAGGTCAGTTTTAAAAGATCAGTAATAAGCAAAGATTTATACGATTTGAGAAGAAACCTGAGTATACCTAATTTTAAGTGAAAAAACCAAATAATGTTCAGTACATCAATAATTTAAGATGAAACTAATGATAGAACATCCATTTTTTCCACCTCTATTTTATATCCAATACTCTAAGGTAACAAAATTTTTTTTGGCAAGAATGCCCATTGGGGAAAGGTAGATTCAATTAGCAACCATAGTGATTCATTTAACAACAAATTGTTGTATCATCAGGTCCATCTTGATTTATGACCACAAGGATGTAAGACAGAAATTCTGGTTCCAGTTATGGTCATAAGTCAAGAATTACTTATAACTTCTGGTAAATGAGACTCGAGAACATCATGACCTAATTTCACTGTTTTAAAAGCTTGAATAGGAAGCACAGTGAATTCAATGAATTCAATTCTCCAGCATGCTGGCTGGGGAATTATGGGAGTTGAAGTACACACATCTTCAAGCTGCCAAGGTTGAACAACATTGATCTAAGTGGTCTTCCATCCAAATCAGAACAGAACAGAACAGAACAGAGTAGAGTAGAGTAGAGTAGAATAGAATAGAATAGAATAGAATAGAATAGAATAGAATAGAATAGAATAGAATAGAATAGAATAGAATAGGAAGGGATCGTGGAGGTCTTCTAGTCCAGCCCCCTGCTTAAGCAGGAGAACCTATACCATCTCAGACAGGTGAATGTTCAGTCTCCTCTTGAAAATCTCCAGTGATGGAGCACCCATGATCTCTGGGGATAAGCTGTTCCACTGGTTGATTGTCCTCAGTGTCAGGAAGTTTCTCCTTAATTCCAGGTTGCTTCTCTCTTTGCTCAGTTTCCAATATTGTTTCTCATCCTTCCCTCTGGTGCTTTGGTGAATAAAGTGACCCCCCCTCTTCTTTATTGTATTTATTTGTATTTATTAAATTTATATACCGCCCTTCTCCCAAAGGACTCAGGGCAGTGAACAGGGCATATATAAATAGACAGTACAAAAATTAAAAGAGAATTAAACAATTGCCCAGATAAAAACAGTAACAGTGTAAAAAACCCATTAAAAATCCTAACGTCCCCCATCAGGCCAGGCCAGCTTGTTCAAATAAATGGATCTTCAGATCGCGCTGGAAGGAGCGAAGGTCCGGTGCTATCCGGAGCTCAACCAGCAGTTGGTTCCATAAAGCCGGAGCGCCCACAGAGAAGGCCCTCCCCCTGGAGGCCACCAGCCGACATTCTCTGACCGGAGGCATCCTGAGGAGGCCCTCTCTGTGGGAATTCACAGGGCGGAGGGAACTTGACGCCGGCAGTAGGTGGTCCACGAGGTACTCCGGACCCATGCCATGTAAGGACTTAAAGACCATAACCAAAACCTTGAATTATGGCAGCCCCTCAAATATTGGAAGATTACTATCATGTCTCCCCTATTTTTTCTTTTCTTTAGACTAGCCAGACCCAAGTCCTGCAGCCATTCTTCGTATGTTTTAGTCTCCAGCCCTTTGATCATCTTAGTTGCTCTTCTCTGAATTTTTCCCAAACTCTCAGCATCTTTTTTGTGATATAGTGACCAAACTTGGCTACAGTATTCCAGGTGTGGTCTTACTAGAGTTTTATAAAGTGGTAATAATACTTTGTGTGATCTTGATTTATGCTTCTGTTTATACAACCCAGGATTGTATTAGCATTTTTGGTAGCTGCTGCACACTGCTGGCTCAGAGTCAAGTGATCATCCACTAGGATGATCTGGGATATTGATATCTGATATCATAACTGATATTACTTAGCATTTGAGGCCATGCAATATTTTCTTTGAGTCAAGGTCAACTTTGGTGTTGTTTTCTTGACAACAGTATAGAAGAAAACACCATTTTCTTCATCTGCAGTCTTTCTGTTATAGAAAACTGTCCTGGAATCCTCTTGAATAACCAGGATTATTCTTAGCTTCTGAGAGTAGCTACAGGCAACTACATTTTGTCACTTGCTGAAACCTAGCCAGCAAAAGTCACTTCACCAACCACTTGTTCAAGGACTGTTTAAAGTTATGACAATATTGAAAAGGAGACTTACAACGAGTCCTCAGAGTTGCAGCCATTGCAACATCACCATGTGTATTTGCAGCCTTCCCTGCAAGCTTCTGACCATGACAAGCAAAGTCAATGGGGAAGCCAGCAGGAAGTCACAAGTCATGGTCATGTGGCATTGTGCTTAATGGTCCATGGTGGTTTGCTTAGCTACATCTAGAATTGATTAATTCACATTGTAACTCAGGCAAGGTCACATGATGTTTCACTTTATGACCACATCATTTAGTAACAGAGTTGCCTATTCCAATTTTAATCAGTAAATGAGGAATACCTGTATTTATTTTTTCTTTACAGTTCTGGCCATAGCAACCTTATACCTCATATCTGAAAGAAAGAACATTCAGCACAGCTTCTGACCCTCCAAATAATTTGAAATAACTTCCATCATTTCTGGCTGTTTTCATCCTTATTCAGAAGACTGGTTTCTGTTTCTGTTTTAAAATACAGTATGCCCTTTGTGCAATGCAGAGTTCAAAATAATAATTGCAAGGGCTTTTTTTAGTTTCTTTTGTGTGACCCACTGAAAATTGTGCTATAAAAAATACTTTAAAAAAAAAAGACTTGGTGTTGGAAAGTTGGCTTCATTACCTCTTCGTTATCACACATCCAACCAGCAGCTTTGCAATTCACCTGCACAGTCAGTACTAAAAATAGCAATCAATCAATCACTTTTATCCTTTATCATTCACGGTTGACAGTGATGCCCACCTGACTGGCTGATTTACCAAGCCATAAACTGAGTGATTTACAAACTCTGCATTTCTTTTCTCTTGCATCTGGAGTTACTATAAAAAGCTAGTGCCATTTGTGACAACCACAGTTCCTGAGGTGCTTTTAAAAAAATGTGTTCTGCTACTTCTTGTGGGGGGACAGGAAAACAATCTTTTCAGTTTTCTATCAAGCTCACTCTTTAAAATGTGTAACTTGCATCAACCAGTTTTAGAGTTTAAGGTCTGACACTTGATGTAACTTGTATTTCTGCCACATTGTGGTCTATGCCACTTAGGTTTCTGCAGTTATTGTGATTGTTGCTTATCATCACCACTACCATGCAGAGGTTTGAGATTTTTGCTCTTTGTTGAGCTACAACATATAATATCTAACTCACAAAAATATACAGAATCCATAAAGAACTCATCAATTAGTATTCTATTATGAGTTCTCAAAGGAACTGCTCATTTCCCTGACCTCTTCAAATGTTGTCACTGAAAATTTATTGCAAAATGATAAAAGGATTTTACAGATTAAATAAAGGGGGATAACAGAATATTTAAATAATGATTGCAATGACATAAAAGAATAAGAAGTAGTTAATGGGTTTGTGAGGAAAGTAAAGAAGTGGATTTTTTAAGTTAGATGTTTATGTATCTATCTATAATTATATATGTACGTGGATAACTATTGTGTTCATTCAATCCAGGAGGTCCAATTTGTTGCTATCCCAGGATAAAATGCTTGCTTCCTTGTGTTGGGTGTGTTGGGTCTTGGGTGACCTGCTCAGATGGGGTTGGATTAGAAGACTATCACAACGGAGTATTTCAAAAAGACAACTGGACTTTCTTGGGTTTTTTTTTTTCCCTTGAAAACGTTTCACTTCTCATCCAAGAAGCTTCTTCAGTTCAGTTCACTTAAGTCTAGTTGCCTTTTGGAAAAGTACCTTTTGGGACAACCATGACTTGGATGATTGAGAATCTCCATAAATACTAGAAGACTACCTGTTCCTGTCTATGTTTTCTTATTATTCAGCCAACCTCCATGTAGACATGGCTTTGGCAAAATGGCGCTTCATGACATAACCAAAGAAATTATCTCTCTGCATAGATTCCATAGCCACACCACTGCATCTCACACTGAGAAGGTCAGCCTCCAAAGGACCATCCAGCTAACCTTCTTACAGTCATATTTGTGAGGCTTTTTTGGAGGGATGCCAAACAATTGATATTTTAAAAAAAGTGCAGATTTCACAGACACTCTGAGGTGATCTCAAGAGCTGCACAATTTTAACCCAATGAAAGTTGGTTATTGGATTTGGGAGGATCCATTTCACCGACTAACCCCTAGCTTGGTTTTAAGCTCCAAAGAAGCTCAACAAAGAAGAGGCCATTTCGTCATGGGCATACAGTATATCTCTTGTGAAATTGGGGGGGGGGGGCAGATTTGGGCAAAGTGCAAGAACATTTTATAGTGCTTTAGTGCAAATTCTGACTAAATTCTCATTTTTCCCCCAGTTTGACATGCAACGGATAACATTGGAGGAGCTTAAACATATCCTCTACCATGCATTCCAGGACCACTTAACAATGAAGGACATTGAAAATATTATCATCAATGAAGAGGAGAGTTTAAACGAGAACTCTGGAAATTGTCAAACAGAATTTGAAGGTGGGTTTCTGTCATCCATATAGCACGTAAAATGATTTGACTTTCTTCTTCCTCACAGCACATTGAATAAGTGAAATGTTTCACTTGTACAGGTAGTCCTCAACTTTCTTCCATAAGGGAGCCTGGAATTTCTGCCATATGTGATGAAAGTTGTAAGTTGAGGCAATCACATGACCAAACCCGATTTTCCATTTTTTTTGCAGCAGTCGTTACTTAAATGTGATGTTCGTAAAGCAAATGGCGCAGTCATTAAATGAATGCCATGGCCATTAAGTGAACCATTGTTCACAATGGCCAGAAGTAAACACTGGTTTCCAGCAAAGAAAATCATGAATTGTGGTCACATGATTGTGGGACTATAGGATGTGAAAGACCAGGACCACACGTGAATTTCCAATTAAACTGATTTAATGGAACTATGCACTATGCACAGGAATCTCACAGTTAGCACTATTTTGATGCTCGATAAGGGTTAACAGAAGTTAAGGGGTGGTTGGACTGAGTCATTCTGTGTCTATGTAGAGATTCTAGGGTAATTACTCTTTTGACTCTGCAGCTTCAGGGACACTGCAAACAACCATCAATGTGGGTCAGTTGTCAAGCTTCTAAAATATGACCGTGGAAGGCAGGGGGACTACCATCAGAAATTTGAATCCAGGTCATAAGTACCTTTGGGGGATCTATTTTGTAAGTTTGAACAGTCTCTAAGCAACCAGTCACAAGTCTACTCCTATATGGAATAAGTTCTGTTGAACATAGTAGAGCCTAGCTATGCTATTTAACAAAGTGAAGGAACCACCAAAGACCATTACTTTGCTTCCTGTCTCTTTTTGTGGTTCTTTTATCTTTAAAACAAACTAGGAATGAACAACCTCTTAGACCAGGGGTCTTCAAACTTGGCTCTTTTATGACTTGTGGACTTCTACTCCCAGAATTCCTCAGCCAGCGTGCCTGGCTGAGGAATTCTGGGAGTTGAAGTCCACAAGTCATAAAAGGGCCAAGTTTGAAGGCCCCTGTTTTAGACAGAACAACTTTCTCCCAATGAAATATCCTGCAGCAATATGAAGGATTCTGGATGCTGAAGTCCACCTTTTTAGATGGAGCCCAAGTTGAAGAAAGTTGCAATAGAGGATTTTTCTCTGTCAGATAAAACACATGGCAATCCTATTTCAAAAAAAAAAAGGGGGGGGGATTCCTAATCATAGCTTTTAAAAAAAATCAGATCTGTTACTCAGGCACCAAGGTTGCAAATTATAGTTTGAGTTTATAGATTGCATGAAGCCACAATGCTTGTGGCTGAGTGTGTTGACTAAACCCATTTATTGTGCTTGGTAAATTGCACTCCATGGCTAAGAAGATAGTTTGAACTCATACAGATCTGGTTTATTTAACAAATTACTTAAATCATGGCTTTACACAACATGTAGACCTAGTAGTTGAGAAAATTGTTAGGATCTACTGCCATCATGTGGCTTAATGCTTCTTTTCTCCCAACTTTCCTTTTGAGAGCATTTTTAAAAGCTCACCTGGAAGATAATGGTCTCTTGGTGATCTCTGAAGTTGTTGGGTTTTTTTTTCCTGTAGACTTTCTATTATAATGCAAAGTTAACATTATCAGTTGCACTAATGATCCATGGCAACAAGAACCCAATATTTCTTTTTTTTTTTTAATTTCAGAGTTTTCTTAGGATTATCATAATAAACAATAAACGACTTTCAAGAAGAGACTAGACAGCCATTTGTCCAGAATAATACAGAGTCGCCTGCTTGAGCAGGGGTTTGGACTAGAAGACCTCCAAGGTCCCTTCCAGCCCAAAGGAGGGGGGAGTATTGACTTCCAACTTTTTTCAGTGCAGTAATTTGCAAAGTAAACTTACAGCCTCAGCTTTTTACTTTTCCGTACTTGCCACTTCTAGAGCACAATACTTGCCACTTCTAGAGCACAATAATTCAATCCTGAGCCACATCTATTTTCCCCATGGGCAATCTCAGTTGCATTTGCAGTCTTGGTGGTGCACTGGTTAGCATGCAATATTGCAGGCTAACTCTGAGCACTGCCAGGAGTTCAATCCTGACCATCTCAAGGTTGACTCAGCTTTCCATCCTTCCAAGGTCGGTAAAACAAGGATCCAGATTGTTGGGGACAACACGCCCACTCTGCAAACCGCTTAGAGAGGACTGTAAAGCACTATGGGGTGGTATATAAGTCTACAGGTTATTGCTATTTGATTCCCCCTTTGTAGGCCAGATAAAAATTGTTCACAAAAAAAGTGTCTGTTTTTAAAACAGAAAGAATTGTTTTTAACCCTTCCCTTTTTTCCCCCCCCCAGTGCATTCCCAGAAACAAAACCGACAGACCTGTGTACGGAAGAGCTTAATATGCGCTTTTGCTATGGCCTTTATTATCAGCGTCATGCTGATCGCAGCCAATCAAATCCTCCGAAGTGGCATGGAGTAGCCATAACACTGTGAAACAAATGATCCACGCATGCGCATGCTGCCCGGTGAACTTTCTCCCTGATCAACTTTCAAATCAACGGGCAAAGGAGAGAGAGAGAGAGAGAGCACGTGTGAACAAGAGCGAAGGTTCAGAGGAACGGTTCAGCAAGGAAACTCTATCCGGCAGCATATCTGTAAATCAACTATATCCTCTTGGCAGGGACATAAAAGGGCTGTCTTAATGCTTTAATGGTTTTTTTTTTGTTTCCTAATGCAATAAAAAAAGAGAAAACCATAAGAGCCCTGAATTATATTTTTTGATGTGGTAGCAGTAGATGAAAACGAGGAAGCATTGATCAAGTCTGAGCACTGGTTACATGGTTGGGTCACCTACTGGCCAGGACACTTTCACGCATCTGTTTTTAAGTGTCCCACATTCCAGGAAATGGAACATCCACATAACTAACCACTGCAAGTTCAAGACCATAATTTCTACAATTTCATCTGATTTAAGGGTTTTTGATTCAACTCTTTAGTACTGAAGAAACCAGTGAAAAGTCCATGTCTGGAGACACGAATATGAATAAGGCTGGTTCAGAGACGTTTTGTTCATCTATTAAACATAAGACTGGTCCAGTGTTTTGTGTTTTCCAACCAGTGCATACCATTCATCCCTGCTTTTCCATCAGCACTTTTAAGAAAGGAAAACGAAGTTATGCTGGGCAATTCACAAAGCCGATGCAGAGTCTTCCTACCATGTTTTCCAACATTGCCGTAAAAAGTTATTGGGCTGCTTGATCCAATGTGTATAAATAGCTTCATATTTAATATACAGTCTCTGTTGATCTTATTCAAATCTGTCTTATACAAAGACTTCCAAAACAGAATTTTGGAAGTTGCTCCCAGCTTAATATCTTAGCACATTTTGCTACAACAATCCTGGAGGTAAATGATATATGCATATGATTGTAGTGTAAGGGTTTGAAGTGAATCAAGGAAGTGCTACTTGTCTTAAAGGCTGGTGAAGTTGTTGCTGTGTTAGGATGGACATCTCAGTTGAGTTTTTTCCAATGAGAGCATGGATTGGTCCACCCCATAGACCCTAATAGCCTTAAGTGCAAACTTGGTGATAGCTCAGTCAACCACTAGCCAGGAACAGCTTGATGACTTAGGATAAGGAGAGAAAATTGTTCTAGAAATGGGTGCCAGAGTTCATCTTCCATACCTTTGGTGTCCCTCAGGCTATGTGGGTGAGACTGTAACTCATGTGACTTTCCTCTGATTAAGCACTCTCAAATTGAATGATGATCCTTCTGTCTGTGGGGTTTAACCAGATCAATTGCAGATGCAGCAATGGGCCAGTTTGGAGTTGGCCTCAGTTTATATCTGGGGCGGTGCTGGGGGTGAAGAAACAGCCTGTTTGACTAGTTTCGGGTTCAGTATATTGTGTGAACTATCAATAATTCTATGAAATAAACTGTATGAACATAGTTTCTTGGGGAGCCATAGGCAGGAGTGTAGCTACAGTACCTCTTATCCCTTGTTGCATTTTCCTTAACTTTTCTAGCACATGTACGCGTGGAGGGATGCATACACACATAAATTGGAATGAATTCTGTTGAGTGAATTCACTGTGTGAATAAGAAGGAACCTCATCAATCATCCAGCCTGGCTCCTTGCTCAGTGAAAGAAGCCACAGAATCATTCATGCTAATCTATCTAAATAATAATAATAATAATAATAAAGTTGGAAGGGACCTTGGGACCTATATATATGTCTAGATTTAATTTTCTGGGCGGGGTGAGTAGAGAGGGGCAGAGTGCCAAAACTTAAAAGACGTCAGCCAGCCCAATGGAAATAAGATCGATTGTGGGAGGGCGGGGGCCGAATAGAACCGTAACGCACTCATTAGCTAAACTGTTGGCTTCACAGAGACTATAAGAGTATGCTTCCCAATCCTGGTTTATACTCTGACGACAGCAAGTGCTGACGAAAGCTCAGTTTTAATAATTTTTTTTTGGTCTTGGTGATCCATGTTTCTAGTTTCATCATCCAAATATATCCCAGTATTGTTTTTTTTAATTATTCAAATTTTAAAACATCAATGAAGTATAAGGCATTTCTATCCTTCTTAGCACAACAACTTGAAAGTAGCTTAGAAAAACTGAGCGCCTTTTTAGCGGTGGCTGCAACAGCAAAAAATAAATAAAAATGGTAGTAATAAAGGTGAAAAACAAAATAATAGCTTAATATACTCAATATACAGGTAGTCTTTGACTTACAACTGTTTATTTAGTGAACATTCGAAGTTACAACAGCATTGAAAAAAGTGACATGACCATTGCAGCATCCCCATGGTCACCTGATAAACACTCTTTGCACCTGACTCATATTTA
Source organism: Daboia siamensis (assembly GCA_024449315.1). Lineage (NCBI taxonomy): Eukaryota > Metazoa > Chordata > Lepidosauria > Squamata > Viperidae > Daboia > Daboia siamensis. The sequence continues at coordinate 313,413 of JAKJMR010017822.1, forward strand.
TGATGGTTGTGGTGACCTGGCGTCGTATGATCACCTTTTGTGACCTTCTGACACGCAAAGTTAAATGGGGAAGCCAGATCCACTTAACAACTAACTTAACAATTGGAGTAGTGAATCACTTAACAGATTGTTAAATGAATCACAACTATGGCAAGAAAGGTCACAACGAGGGGCAAAAGCTCACTTAACAACTCTCTTGCTTGGCAATGGAAATTTTGGGCTCAATTGTGGTCGTAAGGCGAGGACTATCTGTAATAGAAATGATTTTAACCATAGGGGCAGCAACATTTATGGATGAAGCGGGTTCTGAGAAGGAAGGAGGTGGATGTGGCACTTCTCGCACAATGCCTTGCCCCTTTCCTATAGTTGGAGATGAAAATTAAAGCATGTTACAACCCGGTTGAAAATCCTTAGTAGTGTGTGTGTGTTTGCTTAGCAACTAAAATCCCACAAACTGGTGCCCATATTGGAAGCACTCAGAAAGGCACTCCTGTTGTTTCAGAACAGTTTGGCTCTGCAGAAAGACATAAATTGACCAATGGCCAGTCCAGAATGCAAATTAGGCATCCAACGTGACATTCTCGGGTCAGGTTGTTTGGGCAACATCTGCTAGTATCCTTTCTGTTTGGCTGATCACATGGCAACTTCTCTGTATGTATGTCAGATGTAGGGAAGGTGAGAATGGGGTAAATTGACTCCCTTTCCCTGCTAGCTTGGAGGCTATAGTGGCAATCCGGTGGTTTATGCTGGTGGAGTTTCTATTTAGAACCCCATGGAAACATTGGTTAGATCAGGGGTAGGCAACCTTGGCTCTTTTATGACTCGAGGACTTCAACTCCCAGAATTCCTGAGCCAGCTGTGCTGAGGAGAAAGGGAGAGGTTTCCATACTGAGCCATGCTGGCTCAGGAATTCTGGGAGTTGAAGTCCACGAGTCATAAAAGACTCAAGGTTGCCTACCCCTGGTCTAGGCCTAGGCCGCTTTATGACTCGTGGACTTCAACTCCCAGAATTCCTGAGACAGCTGTGCTGAGGAGAAAGGGAGAGGTTTCCATGCTGAGCCATGCTGGCTCAGGAATTCTGACAGTTGAAATCAACGAGTCATAAAAGAGCCAAGGTTGCCTACCCCTGGGCTAGATCATTCAGCTGAGAGGAATTGGCCCTCCTTTTGTAAATATGCAGAGGCAGATTGTGTATTACTTAGTTGTAAAGAAATGCTGGACGTATTCCTAGAAAAGCCTCAGTTCTTCCTCTTCCTTGTACTTTTACAGCATTTTTCCCATGGTTGTATTGCATTCAGATCAGACAACAATATCTGGAAAAGGAAGAATTCTACTTGTGCTTTTTCAAAAGGCAACTGGACTTTGTTTTTCCTTGGAGACATTTTGCTTCTCATCCAAGAAGCTGCTTCTTCTACTTTGGTGATGATGGCACAGACACCTGGGGGAAAGTGCTGTCTGAAAGTTTGCAAAGCTTCTCAATCAATTGAAAGAAGTTAGAAAGCCATTAGATGTCTGTGTTTCTGAGTAGCAGCATAGATCTCTGGCTGACATTTATGGCTCTCTGGATTATTGTAGCCCAGGTATTGTGTGACATATCAGAATAAAATACTTTATTGGCCAAATATAATTAGACACGCAAGGGATTTTTCTCTGGTTCAAAAGCTCTCAGTGTACATGCAAAGTGACAGAGTAATAATAATCATAAAAATGATACCAGTAAGAGGGGATAGTAGAGAAGATGAGAAGGATTATAATAATACTTCAGCCATACAACATGGCTGAAGTATTATTATTATTACTTTCTCATTTTCATACAATATTTGATCAGGCTGTGCTGCTAGGTCACTCTCAACAGTTCTGGGAAGAACAGCAAGACATAAATTTGCTTTCTCCCAGATCAGTGTGTGAAAAAGATTGCAAGGGCAAGATTAAGTAAACATGATTGGCAAACAAAGTTTTACAAGAAAGTTTCCAGATGGGTTCTGGTCCAGGTCACAAATTCCTAAGCTTTGTACATCCTCCTGTGTACCTCAATTTGTGATGGATGCCCATATTCATAAGCCATTATTTTGCTTATTGGATCTCAAAAGCTTTTGTTCAGGGCACCAATGGAATAGAAATCATTGAATTAACTATGGCAATAAACTACTGTTATAGAGGACAGTTTTGTTTTTTTTCTTGTCTAGTATTCCCATTCAAATTAAAAACACATTGCTCATCCTTACAGTGTTACTATCATGAACCTGATTCCCAAGAAGGCAATCTGCAAAAACCTAGAATGGCATAGTAGCCTGCATAAACAGTTCACTTCTACTGTCTGAGGAAATGGACGTCCTAGAAAATATTGTTAATCAGATACAGGTGATTCTGGTTGCTAGTGAGAAGCTGGCAGGAAGCGTCATGAATCATGATCACATGACTGTGGGATGTTGTGATGGTTGAAAATCCAGACCAGTTGCCGAATGGCCAGATCATAATCACATGACTGTAGGGCACTATGATGGCCAGAACTTCAAGGACTGGTTATAAGTACCATTCAGCACTGTCACTAGTTCAAAGGGTTGCTGAATGAGTGGTCATTCAACCAGAATCACCTGTATCTGATTAAACACCTCCCCCTTTGTACAAACATACAAAATATGCAGGATTTAGATCCCATAATAAGAAACCCACTCTTGATTTTTGATGACCCTCCACTGTAGATAGTGCTGAAGGTTGGACAGGCATCTTTCAAGCATAGTGGTTTCTTAACAGTGGATCTTCCAAATGTAGTTCTGAGTTGGATTAAAGGCCAGACTTATTTTCTTTTTCCCAAGCATCTGGCATTTCAGTAGCATCCTGCAGTCTTCATTCCAAAAAGCAAATGAGCCTGGACAAATTGCAAATTTGATTTATGTGCAACTAAATTGAACATAAATCAAATTAATTAAATGCAGTTTATTTGATTACTTTGCATGTATATGGTAATTTTCACCTGTCAGATTTAAGAACTACAATTAGGTGGCAACCTTTGCATCAGGCTGTGGAAGACCAATGCTGTTTGGAAGCCTTAAGCAACCAAGACCTCTTCCAGTTGTCTAATTCTAAGTGACACCCAGAGAGGATGGAGGAAAGTATCCCAAAATAAGTTCTTAGCATTTTACTTACCAGTATTTAAATTCCCCTTTCTATTCCCTGCCCTCTCTTTCCCCAGAATAAGTTTAGAGTGAGAAACAAGGTCAGAACCACAACTGAATCAATTCTGGACTGGGGAACAATTAACTCTGAATCATTTGTGAATGTGGCTTTTAGATTCACAAACTGAGAAATGGGTTTGCACAAGAAAACAGATTAGCCTAAATGTAGCTCAGTATGTCATATGAACCAGGTTATCATATTCATTTGGGCAGAACATGTTATGTCAGGCTTGTCTCAAAGGTGCTTTTTTTTTCTTCAAAAGGCAACTGGACTATTTTTTTATTTATTTTTTTGAGGAAGAAGACAATGTTTCAGTTTTCATCCAAGAAGCTTATCCTTCCACCCCAGTACCATCTAGTCACAACTGATGAACCTTTCTGGATAACAAGAGAATCATCATCATCATCATCATCATCATCATCATCATCATCATCATCTTCTTCTTCTTCTTCTTCTTCTTCTTCTTCTTCTTCTCCTCCTCCTCCTCCTCCTCCTCCTCCTCCTCCTCCTCCTCCTCCTCCTCCTCCTCCTCCTCCTCCTCCTCCTCCTCCTTTCTCACCACCATCTCCTCCTCCTCCTTCCTGAAAAAAACAAAACAGTTGACTTTTGAAGGAAAAAAAAAAAGCATCTTTGAGACATCTATGACCAGGATGACTGAGAAGCTCCATAAACATGTCAGGCTTCTGTTAACTTGGAGTCATTGTATGAACTTCACCAATGAGCACCAAATGATGGCACACAGCAGCATGGATGACATGGGAAGGCAAGCCATATTAATTTTAGATGTGCATTGCTTTGCTAACGGTCATTCCAAGTTGTAGAAATCCATTCCATGGATTTGATATCAAATCCCCAATAGTTATAGAGCACAAGGATCTCTGTGGCCTTGGAAATTAAACTAATATGGAAAAATATGGCAAGCATGACTAACAACCCCTCTTCACTACATTTGATCCCTTCCAAAACCTTGACACAATTATATTGTTCCAACCCAGGATATCTGCTTTCAGAGCAAACTTATAGAGGCAGAGGGAATCATGCCATCTGTCAAAGACTTGGGGGCTTTCATTATTTTTGTAAAGCTGCCCAGAATCACTGAAAGTGGGTGAACGGCCATATAAATTCCCTTAAATAAATAAATAAAAATATCTGAGCACACTGCTGATAGACATCATTGCAAAGTCTTATGATAGAAAAGTGGAATCACAATAGTAAATAGCAGATGTACAGAAAAGCAAATGAACTATTATCATTAGAACTTTGTGTGGATTTAACACAGGTGCATGGAAATAGGCCATTGGTTTTTAAAATAATTTTCCCCTGTCGAGTATATTGGAAAATTAGTAATGCTGCTTGGAGAGAGAGGCATAGAAAATTGTACAGGCAGACTTTGACTTACAAGTACAATTGGAACCCAAATTTCCATTGCTAAGCAAGGTGATTGCTAAGAGATGTTCACCTGATTTTATGGACCTTTTTTGCTACAATCGTTAAAACAAATCACTGCAGTTGTTAAGTGAATCACACAGTCATTAAACTAGAGGTCTTCAAATTTGACCCTTTTATGACTTGTGGACTTCAACTCCCAGAATTCCTCAGCCAGGCACGCTGGCTGAGGAATTCTGGGAGTTGAAGACCACAAGTCATTAAAGGGCCAAGTTTGAAGACCCCTGCGTTAAACAAATCCAGCTTCCCCCTTGACTTTGCTCATGGGGAGTCAGCTTAGAATTTGCAAATGGTGATCATCGAAATGTTGCAGCCATTGTAAATTAATGCTGGTTGCTAGGCATCCAAATGGTGGCCATATGACCATGGGGGGGGGGGGAGATGCTGCCACCATCGTAAGTGCAAAGATAACTTGTAAGTTGCTTTTTCAGTGCCTTTGTAGTTTCAAACAGTCACTAAACACATGGTTGTAATTTAAAGATTGCCTGTATCAGGTTTTTAATAGATACAGTACTCACAGGGACTTTATCACATTGCTAATGTTTACTTTAACATTAAAGCAGGGCTTTTTTTGTCATAGAACGCTCAGAACGGAGTTCCGGCACCTTTTTTGGATGGAACCTTATAGGGTAGGCAAGGCAGGTTGTATGACATGTGTGAGTTCCAGCACCTTTTTCTTTTACAAAAAAAGCACTGCATTAAAGTAATTTGATATCGAACCATATGAGGCTCATAAATATAATCTTTGGAAGAGTCCTCTCTGTTCAACCTCTTTTTTTCAATTTAGTGCTCTGATGAATTGACAGTCCCCACCAACCCTCCCTTTATATTAAGGCTGCACCTAAGAATATTATGCCAGGTATCAGACGTAATTGGAGAGGAAATGTTTTCTAACTCTAAGTTCCCAGAATTCAACCCTGACCATTCTGAATCGATCACAGGCTCAAGAAGTTGGACCTCTTTTAGGGAGAGATACTATTTTCACTAAAAGTAGATAATCCTGGGTTGATGAAACCATGCTTTAAGTTGGGGCTCTCCTAACTTGGCAACTTTAAGACTTGTGGACTTCAACCCCCCGAATTTCCCTAGCCAGCATTGCCAAGTTTGGAGACCCCTGCTTTAAGTGAAGGTGACCCCATGTTTCTTTGCCTCATTTCCATCCAACCCCCCATTTATATAAATAAACAGATCAATCAATGATTAAATAACTGCTGTGTAAGGTCATTATCCACAAAGATTAGCATCCCCAAGAAAACAAAGTAATAAAATAACTTGTCATAACACATTTTTCCCCATTGTCTAGGATTTTAGAGTGCTATTTTGCCAGATATAGAAACTTGGGCAGGCCCAGGGTAGCCTTAGTGCCTTAGTGCACTGAAAGAGTATTGTAGAGTTTTTATATGATGGAAATTGTACATTATATATTCTGAAGAATGTTATGATCAGCAGCACCTGGTCAGTTTGTTATGCTTTATCTTATAGTAATTCTGTGATTGTTAGTGTGTGGCTGTTCAATTTTTCAGATGGCAGAGACCAGATTACAATGAGAAATTACAACAGTTCTTATAAGCTGATGAGAAATAGCAGGGGGGGAAAAGACTGAGTTGGGCTTGACTCTTGGTAATTACATTCAGACAACAGATATATCATTTTTTTTCTTTTTTTACTTCCATGTTTAGCAATTCTGGAATTCCCAGACCATCTAAACATAACCAAAGTCAACCCTACCAAGAGAGGAGAATATTTGTAGCTCAGATTTGGAATGAGTGGTCATTGGTGCTCTCTGAGCTTGATTTGTTTCATTACCAAATAGGGTTATATCATCAGAAGCACTGATGGTGTTACCTAGCTTGGTAATGAAATGTCTGCAAGAAAACAACCAACCTCAGAGACTACCAAGGATCCCCCCTGAAAGTCAACCTTACTTACCTTGAGTTTCCTGCAATCCCCATGGGTTCCGTGTCTTTGTGTCTAAAGGCCACCCTTGCTGCAGGTCTACTGTTCATTTCTCCTCCTGCCACACCCAAGAATCATAGGAATTTTGCGTATATGTATATGTATATGTATATGTATATGTATATGTATATGTATATGTCTCTGCAGGAAAGCCTCAGGCCTATTTTCATATGTTCATGTTCTGTTGAATGTATGAGGAGGAGAAGTGGGAAACTGCCTTCCCTGTCATGCAGGAAGTTTTATCTCTGAATTAGCTTGTTGGAAGGGTCTAGCAAGGGAACTCAGCTACTGTACATACTCTTGACCAAACACCTTCTGTTTGGGATGGTCATCTTCCACTGAGCAGACATCTTTGAGAGGGATACACTTGCAGCAGTGAGGAAGGGGACACCTGCCTTGCCAGACAGATCAGCTGAATCAACTCTGGTGATCAATGGAATGACAGATATTGCAACCCAATCACCCTCTGAAGGAGAATGACCATCTCAGATAGGTGTACCAGTTTTCAGTCAAAGGTGAAACAGTAGCTACAGGCTCCTACTTGAACCTCAAAACAAGCTCAAGATTCTATCTCTGAATGAAATCTGCACTCAACCTGCAAGCAACTCCTTCTGGGTTCTTCAGTTTGAGGATAAAAGTTTGAAGATTGAATTCTTTGACAGGATGCAGTATCCTAGTCCTCTTCCTCTCCAAGAAAAGGCAAAAAAGGGCTTTTATCCTTTTAATTCTTTGATTTTGGAAGATGTTCATTTCTTTCCATCTTGAAATTCTTTCAGATAAAAAGTTGCTTCACAGATAGACTTTGTGACAAACCCCAGTGCAAAGAAATCAATTCATAAAGGTACAGATTTTAAAATTGCTATTGTCCCTTGCATGCTCTTTTTTTAAATGAAAAAAAAATATTTTAATATATAAGACACATTCTATATTATTGCACTGTACAGAATATATAAAGGGAAGATACTGCCATATATCCTATTTAACCAAACAGCACTGTAAAGATCTTATCTGTATAAAATGAAGAGAAACACAAAAGTCTAATTTTAACCACTGTTTATGCAATAGTAATAAAGTTGCTTTCTTCTTTTGAGTCAGTGTCGTGCCTTTTGCTCTCAGCAGCAGTTTCCAGCAGGGGCTGGATTTACACATGGAATAAGAGTTGGTCCCCAATGGCCGTTTGAAAGTTTTGGGATCTGAATTTTACCAAGGAAAGGGGGAAAATGGGATTTTAAAAAATCCAGCAATGTTTCAAGGACAGGAAATCCCCTTAGCTGTGACAATTATGCTATAATGAAAAGAGATAGCATAAAACATGAAAGCTTATATCTCTAATCTCCATCTGATCTGTCTATCTATCCTACCGTCTATCTATGCATGTATCTATGTATCTACCAATTCTATCATTTACTGTATTTCTATCTATGTATCTAGCATCTATGTATTTAGCATGCATGTATATATGTATCTATCAATCATCTATGTAAGTATCATCCATCTGTCATCTATGGATGTGTGTATACATCACCCATCAGTTATTTATCATCTATATATCCATATCATGTATAAGTATTATATAGCTATTATCTCTCAGTTATTTAAAATCTATATTATCTATAATTTATGTATCTATGATTATTATATCTATCATCTATATCATTATTATCTATATGTATCTAGCATCAATGTATCTAGCACCTATGTATATATGTATCATCTAGCTAGCAAGCTATTTGGCTCGCTCTATCTATCTATCTATCTATCTATCTATCTATCTATCTATCTATCTATCTATCTATCTAATCTGTCATCTATCTATAGATCAAATCCATTTGTAAGCCCCCTGCCAATCAAATTCATCAAGCAGACTGATACTTAGGATTGCCAGTTCTTGCATATCAAACAATATTCACCTGAGGTACAGCACTTTGTAGGTATTTTTAAATATGTATCCTTAAATAGTATTGTCAGGCAGCCAACAGCAAAAATAAAATCATAAATGTCTCTAGGTTCTACTGACGTTAGGCCCAGTTTGGAAAGAAATTCCCAGGGCACTTAAAAACTACACCATAAATGAGAATAATGGCATTGCTCACTCCTTGTACCTTTTGTCTTTCTGTTGGAACTGAGCACTTAATGTGACTTATATCACCAAAGAAACAAAACAAAAATGCAAAAGGAACAAACACACAATTAAAATGCAAATTATAGGAACATTTATATTTAAAGGCTCAGCTAAAGAGATGTACCTTAATTGATTTCTAAAGACAGAGAAAGCAGGAGCTAGCAAATGAGCACAAGCTAAACAGGAGATGGGGTTCCCATGGGCACTGTAAGCAGTTCTGCATCATCAGCAAGACTTTGGAGAATTTCTCCTGCCATTTAAGAATTTGGTCGTAACCTATAAATCCTTAAATAGTTTTGGACTTACCACAAATATACATTGACTGGGGTTGGTGGGGAGAAACAGATGGCAAAATGTGCATCATCATTGCAACCCAATTCTGCCCCATGCAGGTGTTGTGTGTGTGTGTGTGTGTGTTTGTGTGTAAGAATGAACTCACCATCAGAGCCACAGCTGACTTTACTATCTTTTTTTTGCCATCATTTTTTAAATCAACCTCTGCAGTTGTTCAGTGAATCTCACGGCTGTTAAACAAATCCAACTTTTCTTGCTGACTGCTCATCAGAGGCTGGGAAGGTCACAAATTGTGGTCACCTGACCCTGGATGCATTCGTAAGCTAGCCCACGACTTTGATCACGTGACTGTGGGGATGCTGGTTTTCACTATTTTTTTTTCAGTACCATTGTAACTTTGAACAGCCACTAAATGAATGGTTGTAGAATAGAATAGAGCTGGAAGGGACCTAGGAGGTCTTCTAGTCCAGCCCCCTGCTCAAGCAGGAGAACATATATCGTCCCAGACAGGTGGATGTCTAATCTTACCTGTCTATTCTATGACCACTTATTTCCCCAGCTGCCCTTCCAATTAGTGGAGCTCTGATTTTCCTTTACTTTCACCCCTGCTGGGTGGTGATCTTCCCCATTTTCCAATCTTTTTTTTTTTAATGCCTTGATAATTTTTTGATTACAGTAATTGAAGGCCTCTTTGCCTTACCCCTGAACTGATGAATTCCCTTTCTTCTAGCTGGCTCCGTTTTCTGCTACTAATTAATTTTGTTCTTATGGCAAAGTCACCCAATCATCCTCTTTAACTGGCAACCCAAGCGGATATTTGAAAGGGGAAAGAACAATAGAATTTGTGTTCAAGGAAAGAGGGAAAGATCACAGAATAGAGAATAACAGAGATCTTCAAATAACCAGGGATCTTCAAACTTGTGGACTTCAACTGCCAGAATTCCTCAGCCAGGCATGCTGGCTGAGGAATTCTGGGAGTTGAAATCCACAAGTCATAAAAGGGCCATGTTTGAAGACCCCTGCCCTATACCATTCTGGACAAATGGCTGTCCCATCTTTTCTTAAAAACTGCCAGTGATGGAGCACCCACAGTTTCCCGAGGTAAGCTGACAGATTGTTCTCACTCTCAGAAAATTTCTCCTTTCTCAAGAATATTTGATGTAACGCACGTGCACACAAGCTCGCAGACAGACCCAGACCATGACAGCAGTTGCAGAATGGGGTGTATTAAATAAATAGTTCCCTGTTTTGTTTTGTATTTTTTTTTAAAAAAAAACAACAGCTTTAAATTTCAAAAAAAGATAAAATGCAAATTAACAAAAAGACTTTTTTTAAAGGGAGAGGTGGTCATGGGGAAAAAAAAAATAAGCGAGAAACTAATGAAAAAAGAAAAAGAGATTGATTTCTGACTTTCTTTCATACCAGTGCAAATATATAATAAAATAACCTCTTACTCTAAATTAAAACAAAAACATCACATACATGTGGATATGCACACATAAGAAAAATATACACTGTCTTGATCATCATAACAAATCTGTTTATCAGATCTTAAACCCAGAACTTCATTTTTATCTTTCTCAAACAAGAAGTCCAAAGTGGTCTCCATGTGGAAACAAAAATATTACATGCAAATAGCAAACTATGCTATGGTAAGATTGTCACCATGTATACTGACTTTAATCTGTTTCAAATGTGCAGGACAGGAAAAACCACCAGAGGGCAGAGTAAGACCAGTAATAGTCCAACATGAATTACATTTTTTAAAAAAAACAAAACCACTATCGCTAACCATTCTTCTTAAAAGTATTGAAACACACTGAGATGCAGAAAAATGTATCAATCATCTGTCCAGATCATTTTTGTTAATGTGGTTCAAAATTATTCTACTTATTGTTTTTAAATGTTTATATTTTGCGTTATCAGTGCTTATATTAAAAGGTAAAAGGTAAAGGTTCCCCTGCACATGCGTGCTAGTCGTTTCCGACTCTAGGGGTCGGTGCTCATCTCCGTTTCAAAGCCGAAGATCCAGTGCTTGTCCGAGGACTTCTCCGTGGTCATGTGGCCGGCATGACTAGACGCCAAAGGTGCACGGAACGCTGTTACCTTCCCACCGGAGTAGTCCCTATTTTTCTACTTGCATTTTTACGTGCTTTCGAACTGCTAGGTTGGCAGAAGCTGGGATGAGTAACAGGCGCTCACTCTGTTACACGGCACTTGGGATTCGACCCGCCAAACTGCCGACCTTCTGATTGACAAGCTCAGCGTCCTAATCCACTGAGCCACTGCGTCCCTTGTGCTTATATTACTGCATGCATTGATGACAATGGACAGGAATGGAGGAACTTTCACTTATAAATGATCTTGTGGCTTTCACAAACAGCTTCCCCAGTATTATTAGTGCTAATCTTCTTTCTTTTCTTGTTTCTTTTTTATGCTATAAACCAGAGGTCCCCAACCTTTTTGGCACCAGCGACGGGTTTCATAGAACG
>JAKJMR010017822.1:332693-346584 GCA_024449315.1 Daboia siamensis
GAGAGAGAGAGAGAGAGAGAGAGAGAGAGAGAGAGAGAGAGAGAGAGGGAATGGGGGAAGAAAACAAGCTTTACACTAACCCAGTTAATCCTGCTACGCAGTTAATGCAATTAATGAGTCTTTACCAGATCTGGTTAAGGATGTTGTGCGAAATAGTGAAAGTCATTTTTCACTTGGAGCTGACATAGGGCTCCTCAGAGCAAGCTGAGAACCAATGCCTCAGCAAAATAACTAATTTCCTCAAGCATTTCACAATAAATCAATAGCTCATATTTTTGTCTGCTAGGATTAGTTGATTCGCTAGCAGGATTCTTACACAGTTATCCCAACTCAGCCCATTCCATCATTTCTTTTCATCCCCACAGTTGTATCTTTCTGCCCCAAAGCTCTGTACTGTTAGAATTATAGGAATTTCCAGATTTCTTCTCCTAGAATGCCTGCAATGACTTTCAGCCAATGCATCCATTGTGACTGAAAATGATAGCTACTAACCTTTTGTGATTTCTTGCATTGTCTCTGAAGTCTAAGAAGGTAGTGAGGGGGACAAACTGAATAAGGTAATAAAGCTGATTGATTTGTTCCATATCAAACAATTCATGTTGATAAAAATGTTCATAAAAGTTGCTTACAAGTAATGTCTCCAAATCCAGTTCAACTCCTGCTTAAAATAGAATAGAATAACAGAGTTGAAAGGAACTTTGGAGGTCTTCTAGTCCAACCCTCTACTCAGGCAGGAAACCCTATACCATTTCTGACAAATGGTTGTCCAATCTCTTCTTAAAAACTTCCACTGTTGGAGCATTCACAACTTCTGAAGGCAAGTTGTTGTACTGATTAATTGTTCTGTCAAGAAGTTTCTCCTTAGTTCTAGGTTGCTTCTCTCCTTGATTAGTTTTCATCCGTTGCTTCTTGTCCTGCCTTCAGGTGCTTTGGAGAATAGGTTGACCCCCCTCTTCTTTGTGGCTTACTGGTAATATCCATGTTGTTATCTTGGCACTGGTATACAAAACAGTATACCCGCCTTCTTCAAGGAAGATGTTGCTTTCAAATTTTCAGTCTAGCTCACATCAGTTCCTATCCAACCAAAATGGTTGGAAAATTATTATGGGCAATTTCAACTTTAGTTTTCACCCATCACATGCCCAGTCAGTCGCTCAATTCAGAGCAGGCCAAACACACAAGGACTTTCAGTTCAATCAGCAAAACTAAAGTTTATATTTATTTATTATAGCTCATAGATAAAAAGCAGGTAAAAGCAAGAAGGCATGAAAAACAGACAAGAATTATCAATAAATCTTGGGAGATGGGGAAAGAGATGCTGCCCAGAGAATAATCAGATAAGAGAGGGCCTAGCTCACACATACACTATGGGGAGAGAAAGTGTCTCAGAAAAATGACTATGGAGATTCTCAGCCATCCAAGTCATAATTGTCCTAAAGACATTTTTGGTGCTTTGGAGAATAGCTTGACTCCCTCTTCTTTGTGGCAACCCCTGAGATATTGGAAGACTGCTATCATGTCACCTTATCTTCATTAAACTAGACATACCCCATTCCAGCAAATGTTCTTTATATGTTTTAGCCTCCAGTCCCCTAATCATCTTTGTCGCTCTTCTCTGTACTCGTTCTAGAGTCTCAACATCTTTTTTTATATCGTGGTGACCAAAACTGGATACAGTATTCCATGTGTGGCCTTACCAAGACATTGCAAAGTGGTATTAACACTTAACGTGATATTGATTCTATCCCTCTGTTAATGCAGCCTAGCACTGTGTTGGCTTTTTTGACAGCTGCAGCACACTGCTGGCTCATATTTAAGTGATTGTCCACTAGGACTCCAAGATCCCTCTCTTAGTTACTACTATTGAGCCAGGTAGCACCTACTATACCTGTACATTTGGTTTTTCTTGCCTAAATGTGGAACCTTACTTTTTTCACCATTGAAGTTCATTTCATCATTGATGAAGATGTTGAGGACCACTGGGCCCAGAACAGACAATAAACAAACCAGATGAGCTAATTCTACATTACTGTAAGGCTAATTCTACATTACTGTAAGGCTATAACAAAGTCTTGCAAGTACAATAGTATAAATATATATATTTGCACGCATACTACACACACACACGCCAAGTGGTTACAGAGTGGCAAAGCTGAAGTTTCATGCCCAAAGCATCTGGTTAACTTTTCCCTTCTCTCCACCTGGATAACACCCCTAGTTATCTTTTAACTGTCCAATTACATTCAAGCAAATTGTTTTGGTAACAGTCCCTGTCTTGGCAGGCTGGATGGCATCACATTCCATCCCATGACCTTGGAACGGTCAGCAGCTCCCACAGGATGGCATGAAGAATAGTTTTGATTCCCCTCATCCCAGCCTCCCCTCTACCTCCCTGCATCTCCCCCCCCCCTTCCCCCTGGTTGTCTATGGTAGGATGGCATCTGGTGAAGCATGGCTGGTGTAGTAGGATGGCAGTCCTAACATTGAGTTCAGGGCTGATTTGCAATTGCATGAAGAGGATCAGAGAATTCCAGAGCTGTAATTACAGGGAAGATGAATAATATCCTGGATAAAAGCACTAGTAAATTCCTTTTGTAATACTGCCAAGATACAGTCACTATCGCTCCAAATCACCTTGAAGGTTTCTTTACTCCATAGTGTCCGGATTGCAGAGTTAATAGATTTTTGTTCATAGCAATTTTTCATTCTAGTCACTTTGTTTACAAGCCGAAGCCACGAACAAGACACACAATGAACAAGAGTGAACCATATTTTCATAACTAGGAGATATATTTACCGATTTTAAAAAGGATGAAGACAGTGCAAAATAGTTTCGTATATGTAGGTATGTTTGGGATAAATTGTTCATCCATTTTTTGAGACCCAATGTTGCAGTTTGGGGATTCAAAAGATGGGACCCCAATCTAATACAACACCATTTAAATGGTGCTCTTGTGGAAAAAGCAACATTATGCAAAGTACAGAAAAAGTAAGATGTCACTATAAGGATCCATAAATATTTACATTGACTCTCCCTTCCTCCATCAAATCTTTGGTCAATTAAAGCTTTCCCACACTGTAATACATTTTGGTGAGATCAGTGAAGAGTAGAACAGGTTAGTTTCTGTTTATCTCTTTTGCAGAGTGGAAGAATGTCATTAACATTTATTGAACAGGGCAAGAAGTGATTATATTTATCTTATTAACTACCTGAATGGAGCAGGGATCTCTCTTTCTCTCTTTTATGTTAAAAGTATGCCTTGTGTATTTCTAATAGCACAAGTACTGTTGTAACAATTGTGGTGGATTCATTATATGTCATCAAGTCAATGTTAACTCTTAGTGATCATAACGATAAAGTTTCTCCAGGGCAATCTCTCCTCAAGCTGGTCCCTCAAGTCTTCCAATGGTGCACCCATCAATGCTATAACTAAGTTCACCCACCTCATTGCTGCTCATCCTCTTCTCTTTCCTTCCACCTGTCCTAGATCAGAACCTTCTCCAGAGTTCCAGGTCTTTGCATAATGGGTCCAAAATAGGATAATTTGAGCCTCATCACTTGACCGTCAAGTGAGAACTCAAGTGGTTCGTTCAATCATCCATTGCTTTGTCCTTTTGGCTATCCATGCTATTCTCAGGAATTTTCTGCAACATTTGTCAGTTGTCTAGCCCTAATCCCAACCCCAATCTCAACCCTAACCATAACCATAACCCTCGAAACTGCAGGTACTTTATTTAAAGGCATGTCTTATCTTCACATTCCAATTCTTTACTTACAGCCATTCATTTATTAACCATTCAAAGTTACAATGGTATTGAAAAAAGTAACTTCTGACCATTTTTCCTGCTTACAACTGTTTTAGCATCCCTGTCATGGGTCAAAATTTGGGCACATTGTTAACTGACATTTCCAGTAGGACTACCAGATTTTGTAACAGCTCCCTATGCCATCCATCTGGTAAATCCACAAGATTTGTTTTTCTTGCCATGTACATATATACATCCAAATTAGACTGAGTTATTTCTCTGTGTCATAGAATATATGTGGATATGTGGGTATATGCAATTGTTTGTCATATTTATGTAATGTATATTGGAGGTGGTGACCCTTTGAGAGCTGTATGCAATGAAATTTCATTTTAATGTATGTTGATTAGTGTATAATTACAGTGACGATAAAGTTATTATTCTATTCTATGTATTTATGACAATTGCAAGCTCATATCGTCATCATTTGCAACCTTCCCAGCTGGCCTCTGGCAAGCAAAAGCAATGGGGAAAACTGGATTCACTTTATGACTGCATGATTTGCTTAACAACTGCAGTGATTAACTTATCAACTGTGGCAAAAGGTCATAAAATGAGTCAAAACTCACTTAACAACTGTCTTGCTTAAAAATGGAAATCTGAGGCTCATTTGTGGTCATAAGTTGAGGACTGCCTGTATAATAACGCTAAGAAAAAACCTGTATGTGAAGCTTGGATATTTCCATACAGCATTCTATTTTGGCAAAACATCTTAAACTGATCTTGTGACTTTACAGTGACATGGTCATCTGTTTCAGAAACTTAATGTTAAAATTATAGGAATAAAGATTTGTACCAATAAAGGAAAATATTTGTAGCCCAGAGTTGAAATGAGGGGGTCTATGGTACTCTTGAGTTTGGTTATTTTCTTGCAGATGTTTCATTACCCAGACTGGATAACATCATCAGGGCTCTTCGCTAGCATTGACCAGTGAGTAGAACTGATGATGTTACCTAGTATGGGTAGTGAATGTCTGTAAGAAAACAATCAAGCTCAGAAAGCACCAAGGACTCCTCATAAGGACTTGTGCCACCAAGAATGCAGAATAGATATTGTCCCCGTAAAATATAAAGTATCAGATGAAGATGTGTATCATTCATGTGCAATTGGTAAGACAGGTGCAACTTGTTTTAGTCATGCCATATGTTTGAAGATCTGTAACTTACTTACTTAACCAAAAATGCTTTCAAATATTTTTTTTCCAAGAAACAGTCTTCCCAAAATGCTTACAAATTCTGGAAGCAAGCCAAAGCAAATAAGAACAAGGTTTACCACATTTTTTGTAAAGCATTTGATGCACCTGTAAAAATCCCTCCTCAAGTGTTGAAAGACAGTTCTTCGCCTAGCTTGATGGCCATGTTGTAGTGTTCTTCATGGAAAGGAGACAACAAAACACAGCTAGGATTCCCTTTATACAAATGATGATCTAGCAAGGTGACAATTGTATACTTCCTCACATTTATTGTAGTCAATGAGGCACATAGCTGGAAGAATGAAAACTACATTCCCAGCTACTGCAAACATGTATTACTAGTTGGAAAAGTCCAGAGCAAGGGCTGAGACACGTCAAAGGGTGAACAAAGGATACAGGAAATTTCATTGGAAACTAAGTAGTTCAAGTATCATGAGTCAAACAAAGTTATTACTTGTCTGATGTAATTTATTTGATGTGGAAAAAAAACACTTGCCTAGCACCATTCAACTTATGGAAAAAATCAGTGATAAATTCATCAAAGTCATTTTTAATTTCATTTAACTGGAAGACTGGCAGGCAGTTAGCTTGTAGTGAATCATCAGGTCAACTAAACTGTTCTTTAATTTGGGGAGCTAGTATGGTGCAGTAGTTGAGGACCTTGTTTAGAAACCAGAAAACTCTGAATTCTTGGTCCGCCTTAGACATGAAAGCTGGCTGGGTGACTTTGGGCCAGTCACTCTCTCTCACCCAACCCACCTCACAGGGCTGTTGTTGTGGGTGACATAGAAGGCAGGACAATTAGGTATATTCACCATCTTGAGTTGACCAAACAATATTTTTTAAAAAGTGGAATAAATAATGATAATAATACAAAGACCTTCAAGTAGAAGTAAAAAGGCTATGGAAAAGAAAGCAAAGATATTACCAATAATAATGGGCACCTTAGCTGCAATCCCAAAACATCTGAGGCATCACATGAATACCACCGGCATTGACAAAATCACCATCAGTCCATTGCATAAGGAAGCTTTACTTGGAACGACTTACATCCTATGACAATACCTTTAACAGCATCAAAAAACAAAGCTGTTATCCTCAATAAGTGGATAAAAATGCCAAATACAAGCTAAACATCTGGCTGGCTGTGCAAACAACAACAATAATAAACCTTCGAAGATTGTCAATGGAGTATCCATATGTCTGGGCTGGAGTTGCACAAAATGCAATTTAACAATTTGTATGCGGTGTTCATCTCTCTATATTTAAGAGGCTAGTGTGACCTTATCATCTTACCAGCAGCAGCTCTGAGTACATTTCATCTGATATTGGAGAACCAACATCTGTGTCTCTGCCATTTGGTAGGAACATGAAGGTCATTAAACAGAGTGAAGGGGAAATTTCCCCATAACCCAATTTACGAGTGGAGATCAAACAATCTGCTTTAGCCAAGTTTATCTGAACAGTGCTCAGGACAAACCAGGAGATTTTGCCACTGAAGGAGAATACAAACCACCTTTTATAATAAATGATGACCAGTAATATATCAAATGCCCATCATCTTATTTTTGATCACATGGGTTAGATTTTCTGCTTATTGTGAAAACAGAAATAGCACTTAGACTTATATACCGCTTCACAGTGCTTTACAGCCCTCTCTAAGCAGTTTACAACATTAGCATCTTGCCCCCAACAATCTGGGTCCTCATTTTACAGACCTCAGAAGGATGGAAGGCTGAGTCAACCTTGAGCCGCTTAGAATCGAACTCCTGGAGTGAGCAGTGAGTTAGTTTGCAGTACTGCATTCTAACCACTGCACCACCATGGCTCTTACACAGTTAACAAAATGAAGGTCAACATAAGTCAGCTTTTGTGGTTGGTTACTACTTAGCTCTCATTTAAAAATGCAAGCATTTAAATTTAAACCAGCATCTGCATCTGTTTTAAGAAAGCTTTACTCGAGTTCAAGAGTCTGGATAGTTTGGCAGTCTTGGTTTAGGATTTATTTCCCCCCCTTCCTATGTCATCCTTTTCTCTAGGGCAGGGGTTGGGAACCTTAGCTCTTTTATGACTCATGGACCAACTCCCAGAATTCCTGAGTCAGCATGGCTGGTTCAGGAATTCTGGGTATTGAAGTCCACAAGTCATAAAAGAACTAAGGTTCCCTACCCCTGCTCTAAGGTATTGTTGGGAGGGGTGTGAAAAAAATCAAGATGACATCTATGATCACATAAAGTCTGTCCCTTTTTAACATACATTATGCATGAGGGACATATATCATTGGGTTCAATCACATGGACATGGCTGACATCTTTTTTTTTCCACCTTCCTTGGAGATGCCACTGCTTGCCTCTCAGAGTAAACATGATGTCAGTCATTGATCAAAGAAAGAATGGCTTCTGGATATGTTGACATGTGCTATTACAGACTATCAGAAGCTGCTTAGAAGAAAATTGGGTCAAAAATAAGATATAAATCTCACAAGCAAATACAAGGGAAGCAGCAGAGTCTAACTGTCTATTAAGAAATACAGATCACTTAAAATTTATCTTGTTTTATGAACTACTGTTGTTGTTTTTTTTCTCTCTATTTTTAATTTTAAAAATCCATGCGGAATATCTTGAATCTCTTTAAAGGCAATGAGTGAAATGACAGGGTGTTTTTTCCTTGCTCCCTCTTTAAAAAAAAAAAACAACAGTTAAAATATTTTTACCCAAGTTTTATGACTGCATCATAGTGTCACAATTCTGCAATGAGTATTGCAGGATTGAACACATGGGGGACATGCAGCTGCTCAAGAATGCAAGATCCTACCTCAGCTATCTCGTACAGAAAATGGCATAAGACCAAACCATATGTCTATGGAGATTCTTAGTCATCCAGGTCATTGTTGTTCCAAAGGTGCTATTTCAGGAGACAACTGGACTTTCTTGTTTTTCTTTGAAGACATTTCACTTCTCATCCAAGAAGCTTCTTCAGCTCTGACTAGATGGTGGGGAATGGAAGGATTTATATTCTTTGCATCCAGCTGGTTATTTGCATTCTTTTAGTCACTGGGGCTATTTGGAGGTTTATATGTGTCTTCAAAGTGACCTGAGTGGTGCAAATGAGTGTGGGGCTATGTCAATATTGAACAACCCTCTCTCAATAGAGGGGGAGGGATACAACCTCATCTATCTCCAATCTACAACACAGTCCTGCAGCCAGAAGGCTCCACACACATTTGCCCTTCAGAGCTGAAGAAGCTTCTTGGATGAGAAGCGAAACATCTTGAAAGAAAAACAAGAAACTCCAGTTGCCTCCTGAAAAAGTGCCTTTGGGATGACCAAGCCTTACGAATCTTTGCATATATATTTTTTTAAAGATAGTCTTGACAGTTTTTTATAGGTTGCGTATGGCTGCCATTCAGGTTTTTTTTTTGCAGGGGGAAGCTAACTATTTGGAATGAAGGAGAAATAAGAAAAAAAGTTTGTTTCAAATAGCGTTCCAAATACTGCCAATATTTGACGTCTTGGAGAAGCCACCAGGATCCCAAGGCTAGAATAATTCATCTACTCCGTTAAAAATTGAAAAATTGGTAGAAGCTCTGAGCAGGGCCCAGCATCGGATTATCTCTGTTGGTGAGGTAAAAAATTTGATAGGTCACTGATTCATGATTCGGTGCTATAAATCAGTCATTGTTTTGGGACAATATTTTACATAATACAATAAATGAGTATTATCTCTTCCCCTGAGGTAGATTTAGAAACCTCTTTGACATTTGATTATTAGGTGACGTATTTCAATAGTTTTCCCTGTTTGTTAGTTTTATTCTGTTTTTTGTAATTCGTTGTTTTTTCCTCCTTCTTTTGACACTTCGTCATTTTTCTATCTCTTTCTTTAAAAGTGGCTCAGAAATAAACAATAATCAATAAGTAAAAGCATTTTAAATATCTTTTCCCCCCAAACTCTTAAGCAATTTTCATCCTGGCTGGGAACAAATTCACATATTTTGTCAACTTCTTAGTCAAAAATGACAGCCAGGCAAACAGGGGATGAGAGATTAGGCCTCGGGGCTCGGTTTTGATGAGACACTTTGTCTAGACAAGCAATTTGTGTGTTCTTGTGTTGACATGCTCTGCCTCAGGATAGTAACCCCTCAGAAGTTGTCTCTCGTGCACCAAGCAACAATGCTTCAAGGTGTGCACAGAAGCATTTTTTTCTCATTTTACGACAAGCAATACCCTGAGCTGTTCCGTTCCCCTATTTGGGAGCCAAGGGCCATTTCACTTCACCAAAGTACTTCAAAAGAGGCACTTTAGCATTTCAAGGAAATACGGCCTTGTGAAGTTCCTCACACTCCAAACTCAAGCAGATCAGTCTCACAGTTTTTGCCTTCTCCCACAATCAGATTTTTTAAAAAATCATCATTTTTCCCCTTTGTTTTCTGAAAGTACAGGGAGCCTGTGCATTGTGGTCATAAGTCATGATGGTCGTAAATCAGGGCACTCACATGACCGACCCAATTTTATGAGCTTTGCTGGCAACAGTTGCTAAGCAACTCAGGGCTGGCTGAGGAATTCTGGGAGTTGAGATTCACAAATGCTAATGTTGCCAATTTTGAAGAACCCTGCTGTAAACCAAAAGAAAGCTGAAGTAAGTTTATAAGCACAGTTTCACTTAAGAGTCACTTTGCTTAATGACCAGGTTGCTGATTCCAGTTGTGGTTGCTAAATGAGGACTACCTGTATTTTGCTATATTGCTCAGGAAAGGGGGGAAAGACAGAATTTGTCATTCATCTGTGACAGAAGAAAACAATGGCTTGTACCACAACTCGTGGCTCAAACAAGCTGTGGCTTACTGTGAGGTGTGAATTTTTAAAGCAACTAGCTGATGTACTTTTACCAGACTAATTGCCTAATCAAGTGTTTCTCAACCTTGGCAACCTGAATTTCTATGGACTTCAACTCCCAGAATTCCCTAGCTAGCAATATTGGCTAGGGAATTCTGGGAGTTGAAGTCCACACATCTTCAGATTGCCAAGTTTGAGAAACACAGGCTTAGTCCATGCTTCCAAATGGTTATTTCATGGGAGACACAGAAGGATAAAGTTGGAAGAAATATTGAAGATCTTCAAGGGTGTCAAACTTGCAACGTCACGTGATGTGTCGCGATGTATTGTGACTTTTTTGCCATTGCTGGCAATGGGGCGGACATGGTTTGGGCATGACGCATCCAGCCCATGGGCTGGCAGTTTGACACTCGTGTTCTAAAACATCTGATGGCAGGACAAGAAGTGATGGATTGAAAATCATTAAAGGGAAATCCAACCTAGCACAGGAGAAATTTCCTGACAGTGAGAACAACTAATCAGTGGAATGGCTTTACCTTCAGAAGTTGTAGGTGACCCATCACTGGAGGTTTTCAACGAGAGACTGGGCAACCATTTGTCTGGAATGATATAGAGTCCCCCACTTGAGCGGGGGATTGGAATAGAAACCTTCTAAAATCTTTTCCAACCCTATTATTCTGTATTTTATGTGTGGGCCAGAACAAGAATCCATATGCCATGGACATGGTTATCCAATCTTTGTTTGAAAACTGCTAGCAATGTCTCCATCATTCCAGATGGCCTTCTGCTCCATTGTGTAATATGGTTGGAAAATTCCTCCTTATTTACATCAACAGTATATGTGTGCCTTTAAGCCCAGATGGCAAAAAGTAGAAATAAGTATGAACTACAGTACTGAACTTGGTGTTATGCATTCATTTCTGTGCAAGGGGAACTGACACAATCAAATTTCTGCAAGCAATTCTGCTCTGCTCTCTTGTCACACTCATCCCCCTAAATTGATTATCTTTACAGCAACTACTCTTTTAAGTGTGCGACTTTGTGACCAGAGAAGCTAATAAGCTCACCAACATAACTCCTAATGGACTACATACCTAATCTATATTCCTGACTCATTTGTCACATTGTAAATCAGGCTCATTTGTCTGAGATATAGTGCAGAGACCACTAAACACACATTGCTGTTGTTTTATTGTTCTTATTAATTAGATTTATACTTTGCCTTTCTTCCTGGAATGCCAAGTGGCATTCATAGCACCCCTTCCTTCCCGCCCTTTTTGCCAAAAAATACCCAGGAAGGAAGGTTGGGCTGAACCAATGTTTCTCAACCTTGGCCACTTTAAGACATGTGGAATTCTGCCTGCCGAGTGAAAACTTCTGGGAGTTGAAGTCCACACATCTTCCAATTGCCAAGGCTGAGAAACACTGGACTGAATGATAGGAATTGATCTATGCTCTCCCAGTGAGCCTCCATGTCTGTTGGTGACCTCTCCAAAGCACCTGAAGGCAGGACAAGAAGCAATGGATGAAACTAATCAAGGAGAGAACCAACCTAAAACTGAGGAGGAATTTCCTGACAGAACAATTAATCAGTGGAACGGCTTGCCTCCAGAAGTTGTGGGTGCTCCACCATTGGAGGTTTTTAAGAAGAGATTTAACAACAATGACTGAAATCTTGTAGGGTTTCTTGCTTGAGCAGAGGGTGGGCTAGGAGACCGCCAAGATCCCTTCCAACTCTGTTATCCTGTTATTATCTTACCTTCAACCTAAGTCTTCTTAGTCTAATGCCACTCCTCAGTGCTTTTTTTGTAAAAGAAAAAGGTGCCGGAACTCACACATGTCATACAACCCACCTTGCCTACTCTACAAGGTTCCATCCAAAAAAGGTGCTGGAACTCCATTCTGAGCGTTCTATGAGAAAAAAAGCCCTGCCACTCCTTCACAGTATGCCCTGGTGGTTTTCAGTAACCAACATAAGTTCATATAAGCTTGTACTTTTGAGCCAGGATCTTATAAATTATATCACTCCCGCCCATTTTTAAATATTGTCTTTTTGTACATTGTGGCTCCTCTCCCTGAATCAAACCGGAGTCTCTTCTTAGAGAAGATCGTGTCTGAGACATGGGTGTAGGTCTTGTATGATTTGGCATAAAATTTGGGAATTGCATTCCTATGACACAGAACTCCAGATGACTGAGACCGATTAGAATTTACTTTCTAATTTCAAAGAAGATTCCAAATACAATGAGGGGGAAAAAAATGACCATCAGAATTCCTAATGCCTACTGAGGCTCTGCCTTGGGGATAGAATAGCACTTAGACTTATAGATTGCTTCACAGTGCTTTACAGCCCTCTCTTACCAGTTTACAGGGCCAGCACATTGCCCGCAGCAATCTGGGTCCTCATCTTACCAACCTTGGAAGGATGAAGGGCAGAGTCAACCTTGAGCCAGTCAGGATCGAACTGCCCAGCTCCTGGCAGTCAGGAGTCAGCAGAAGTAGCCTGCAGTATTACATTCTAACCATTGCACCACCACAGCTGTAAATGCAGGCTAATTGCCAAGTTCCTGTAATGCAGGAAGGGTAGGTCATCGCAACTAAGGAACTGGATCGTAAGTACTCCCAGGGAGATCCATCATAACTTTGAACAGTTGTTAAGTGAGCAGCTATAAGTTGAGGATTATCTGTACTTTCCAGAGAATTGGAAGGGGGTGGAATCCTTTTGAAAGTTTTTCTCCAACCCTAACAAAATTTTGAACTCCGATTTTATTTATTACACTACTGAAACTCTTCCTCCTGTCTCTCCCAAGGTTATTCTCACAGCCCATCACGTCCCCAACGTTTTAATTTTTATTTATGTGAGTGTTGGATTTCTATCTGGAACATAGTTGTGGCTTCTTCATTTATATTCCATTTATATTCTGTCCTTTGTTGTGGTGAAATGCCTCAATGTCAAATAGATAGAAAGGTGGAGTACAAAGACTGTTATTATCATTATCATCATTACCATTATTAAAATTCCTTACAGCCTCTGAAATTGCTAGTGAGGAGAGAAAGATTGGATTTCTTGTATCGTGAGCCATTATGCCAAATCCTTTATGGGAGAGATGGTTTAGTTCACGGTCATGAATTCAGCTCATTTCTGTTCCTCAATAAATACACAAATTTAATTGTGATTATTCTTTGTTGTCATACTTATCTGAATATTCTGTTCTCAAAATGGACAAGGGAAAATGTTTACAGAATCATGTACAGCATTGCATTTATAAATTATACACACACAAACACACACACACACAAACTTCCAAATGTGTGTGTGATGAAAAAGTGAATGTCTGTTCTATGCTGATTTGGGAAGTGAGATATGTTTGAATTTAGGGGGGAAAATCACAATGACTATGAAAATGGGATGGAAAATTGGTGGGATAAAGAGAGAGAAAATGAAAAGTTTAACTGGAGGGGTTAGTCTCCTGTAGTCACACACAGGATATTGAGATAATATTTTATCACACACACACACACACACACACACACACACACACACATACACACACACACACACACACACACACACACACACATACATATATATATATTATTCAAATTGCTAATAAAGAACTTTTAGGGAGGCTGAAATGATCATTTCGAACTTCTTATGTTTCATCAGTCAATCATACCCTTTTTATCTGAGATTCAAACCTGGGCTGATTATATATTAGGCAGTTGCTTTAACTTTCTGAGCCACAGGTTCTTTCTCTCTTTTATTAGCTAGTATATATGTATGTATGTATATATATATATATGTTTGTGAAGACTGGTTGCTGGCATGCCACGGATTGGTACTGGTTCATGGACTGGGGGTTGGGGACCCCTGTTCTACAGAATCCAGATGACTTCTACTACTAAACATTTGAATTTCCTGTACATCTGCAGCTGCTGATAAAAACAGGATCACCAACATGATCGCCAAAGTCTGATAGAAGAAGAAGAAGAAGAAGAAGAAGAAGAAGAAGAGGAGGAGGAGGAGGAGGAGGAGGAGGAGGAGGAGGAGGAGGAGGA
>JAKJMR010017822.1:346594-370682 GCA_024449315.1 Daboia siamensis
GAGGAGGAGGAGGAGGAGGAGGAGGAGGAGGAGGAGGAGGAGGAGGAGGAGGAGGAGGCGGAGGAGCCATCTACTGCCATCTGTGTATTTACAAATCAGTAACCCTAATCTTCATTCTCAACAAATCCAATAATTTGCAAAAACCAGTGGCCAAATAAGGAGTGAGCTTTGGGTTAAAAACAGCAACTAAACAAAAATTATCCAGAAGGTGTCAAATTTGAACTGAAAAATGAAACTTGGTTTTCATAACCTTACTCACTGCAGAGTACAGTGATTGAAAGATTGGCGGCTTCTCAACTTGAAGAAGTGGATTGTCTCAATCTGTTTCAAATTGGATATGGGGTTGAATCTGTTTTAGTCATTCTAATGAATGCTCTTTATATGAGTGAAAACTCACTTTCGGTTCTTCTTGACCTCTAAATCTTTTGCGTCAATTGACTATAGCTGTCTTGATCACCAGAGATATTTAGGATTTGGAGGTAAATTTGCTTGTAGCTCTGTTCCTGTCTTTTGGATGGATTGCAGTATAATGCTGTCAAGGTTCTAGTAATGTTTTCCAATATTTACATGAAATCACTGGGAAAATCATCAGGAGATTTAAAATTGGGTACCCTGGTAATTATCCTTGTGACACACAGATTGATTTCCCTTCTTCAGGAGATGGAATGACTCCCTAAAACCTGCCCACTATGAGCAGTCAGCTGGATGAGGGTTAGAAAACTGAATCTGAATTCAGGACACAGTTGACATGTTGATTTTTGAGGAAGCAGCTATCTAGAGAAGTGGTAGATCCTCCTCTGCTGAATGGGGTTATAGTCTCTCAGAAAGACAAGCATTGCCTCTGAGCCCAAATCTCTCTCTAGTTTCCTTGAGTGAGGACATATAATCATAGGGCTAGTAAAGACCTTGGAGGTTTTCTACTTCAAACTCCTGACCAGTCCTTATTTCATCCCAGACAAATGGTTGTCCAGTCTTTTCTTGAAAACCTCCAGTGATGGAGCATCCACAACTTCAGGAGATAAGCTGCTCCATTGACTAATTGTTCTCATTGTCAGGGAATTTCTCCTTAGTTCCAGGTTGGATCTTCCTTTGATGAATTTTTACCCATTGCTCCTTGTCCTAACCTCAGGTTCTGTGGAGAATAAGTAAACACTGTGACAGCCTGTTATGTATTGGGCTTGTGGTCTTACACCACGTGCATTGCTGAAGAAGCTATCGGCTCTCCAGCAACCCAGACAAGCCATCTCTGGTCCTGCAATTGGTCAGCCTCAGGAGGCAAGCATAGGTTCAAACCTATTGGCTGCCTCCTTAGGGCTAGGCTATATATTGTGACTGGTTGCGGCCCAAGCTTCAGTACAGTTCCAGCTAGAATAAAAGAATGAGTTTTCCTGTACTCAGCCTAGTGTCATCACTCCTGCTCACCAGAGCCCACGACATAACACAGCCCATCAAGCATTGGAAGAAAGCAATCATATCACCCCCAAGCCTTCTCTTTTTTAGCTTAAACATACTTTGTTCCCATACCTATTCATCATATGGTATAGCCTCCAGACCCCTTATCATGATTGTTGGTCTTCTCTCACTCTTTCCATGGCCTCAGCATCTTTTCTATATTGTGGTACCTAGAACTGAATGCAGTATTCCAAGGGTGGCCTCACTAGTGCAATACAAAGCACAACTATCATTGAAGAAGCTTCTTGGATGAGAAGTGAAATATTTTCAAAGAAAAAAAAAACAAGAAAGTCTAGCTGTCTTTGGGACAACTATGACCTGGATGATTGAGATCTTCCATAGATCTTGTGATTTTGATGCTATTCCTCTGTTGATGCAGTCCAGGATTGCATGGAGGGTTTTCTTGGCAGCTGCCATTGCTGTTCATACTTAGGACAGCTAGATCCCTCTCACAATTACTGGTATTGGGCCATGTTCTGTCTATTCTGTACCTGTGCATTTGATTTTTCCTGTCTAAGTGCAGGACCTTGCTTTTCTCACCAGTGAACCTGATATTGGACATATCCATAAGAACATTTTATCAGCTTTGGTTAGTACACCAACTGCTCCATTGTCTGGAAGATAATGAAGTTAGCTTTTTGGTGTGAAACCCTCTTATCTTGACTAGAGTTCTGTGCTCCACTGTGGTAAAAATCAGATGAATGGGATTGTTTACTAGACAAACTGAGACATAAGGAATGTATCCTTGTAGCTCACAGTGGCCTATAGTAAATTTTATCAGAATCCCATAGCAACTGCCTGAATCTCAAGATGTAAATGCTTCTTCTAACTAAGACCATTGCTCTTTGTAGATAATAGAAGGGCAGGAAGTAACTTGAGATCTATTACATTATTACATGAATACACATGCATGGATCATTTTTTCCTCCTTTCTGAAATCTAGAAATATGAGGACATCTCTTTGTCTTCAAAAGAGCGTACAGTGGCTCAGAGGTTAAAGATGCTGAGCTTGTCAGCTAGAAAGCTGACACCCTGGTTCGAACCCTGAGTCCCAAACAAAATAGTGAGTTCCCATTCCTTGCCTCAGGTCCTACCCATCTAGCAGTTCAAAAGCGTGCAAATTCAAGTAGATAAATAGGTACCACTTCGGTGGGATGATAACAGACTTCTGTGCACCTTTGGTGTACAACCATGCTGGGCACATGACCACAGAAAATATCTTCAGACAACACTGGCTTTGACCAAGAAATGGAGATGAGTACCGTGCCCTAGACTTGTACATGACAGGACAGGGAAAACTTTGTCTTTTACTTTGTATGCAGGTGTATGTCTTCCACTATTATTTTGGAGAAGAACCTCTCCAGTGTTCACCATTAATAATAAATACCACAGTGAGCCTTGATTATTTGCTTTGGGTTCTGCATTTTGATTCTGCATCACATGGAGATATTTTGGTGTTTGAAATTTCAATTAATTCAAAACATTGTAGACAGGATGGTCGTGAAAGAAATTTGTAGGTGATTACCTTAAAGTCAGGACAACAATGGCCCCTTTTACAACATGTGGACTTCAACTTCCAAGATTCCTGAGCCAGGTAAAGTCCACAGGTCATAAAGGGGCTATAGTTGCCCATCCCTGCTTAAAGCAGTGTTTTGCAAACTTGGCAACTATAAGATACATGGACTTCAGCTCCCAAAATTCCACATCCAGCATGCTTTTGAAAGAAAACCTCCTATATCAGGGGTGTCAAACTGTCAGCCCGTGGGCCAGATGCATCATAGCAAAACTGGGCCCACCTCATTGCCGGCAATGGCAAAAAAGTCACAATACGTTGCGACATGTCACATGACATAGCGCGTTTAACACCTCTGTCCTATATGAACCTTCATTTTACTAAGAATATTTGAGTAGCTTTTTTACAATTATCAGTAATTGAGCTCTTTCAGCAGCTGCCCCTGTTCTCTCACGCACACAGTCCCTGCAGCACTGAAGGCTTGACATCTTTATTAGCTCTATAAAGCACCTGCAAAAAACATCTTTTTATATGAGCTTTTAAATGTTAATTATGACATTTTTAACTTTTTTAAAAAAATTTGTTTTAATTTCTGTCTTCGATGGGGATTTTTGTGTGTTGGTTTTCAATCTATTATCACTATAATCTATTCAACGGCCTTGATAGCTGGTGCTACATCAAATCAAATAACATACAGGTCGTTCTTGATTCACTAGGGTAACTCAGCCTAAAATTATGGCTGTAAATTGTCTTGGTCATTAAACAGGTCACCATGTGACCATGACCAATTTTACAGGATTTTGTGAGGTCTATAATAAATGGGGCAGTCGTTAAGTGAACCCATTGTACCCACGGTTTTCTAGCACAAGTAAATGGCAGTTTCCTGCCAAAAGCATTGTAAATATGGGTCAACCATAAATACAGGCTAGTTGCCAAGTGTCCAAACTGCAATCACATGAGGGCTCTCTCTCTCTCCCTCTCTCTCTCTCTCTCTCTCTCTCTCTCTCTCTCTCTGTGTGTGTGTGTGTGTGTGGCCATCAGTACTTTGAAACCAGGTTGTAAGTAGTTCTGGAGAAATTTGTTCGTAAGTTCAAATGGTCACTAAGTGACTGATTGTAAGTCAAGGGCTTCCTATAGTACAGGATAAAATATAGAACTGTGCCAAAATGTTATCTTGCTTAATGCCCTGTTTTCCTACACAACCAATAATGTGTATGACAACTATTTAGCAGTTTGTAGAATGTCGCTGTTGGAGCCCTGTTTCCAATGGTATTTAGTACAGCAAGTCATCTGAATATGG
The DNA here is from genome assembly GCA_024449315.1 of Daboia siamensis. Lineage (NCBI taxonomy): Eukaryota > Metazoa > Chordata > Lepidosauria > Squamata > Viperidae > Daboia > Daboia siamensis. Next base: position 350,860 of record JAKJMR010017822.1, read on the forward strand.
GCATTCCTTTTGTGCCATCAAAGCTAATAGCTGTTGATAGAGCTTGAACATATCCTATGGCGACTGGTTCTGGAAATTAAAGAATTTAATTAAACAAATTGAACAACAGTGGCATTCACAACCATTTAACCTGATTACTGAATTAATCCAGTTTTCTGGGTTTGTAGAAATCATTGCACAGAAATTAACCAAGCAGGATGCACATCTGGTTAGGCCATAAAGAAACTAACAAAGATCAACACAAACCATTCTTAGCATAGTATCCAGATGCAAACTCTAAGTGTTTAAATGACCAGGTTAAATATGTCATGTGAGAACCCTCTTGTCTTGCCAGAATTTTAGATCTTGGAGTATTTAATTGGATGTCCTGAGAGACAGAGAAAGAGAAATTTCTGTTTTAAAGAAGCTTTTTCGTTTTCTTACAAACAATTGTGCTGAATTTAAATTAGCCAATGGTTAAGGAAGCCCATCAATACATGACAAAATCATGACAAAGGATTTCGTTCCAAGTAGGAAACAGTGTGAGGTGTTTGTTTGTTTGTCTTTGTTTCTAAGCACATTTTCATGGGATTTTTCTTTAAATTAAGATTGCATATTTCACATTCCACATCCACTGAAGCAAAAATAATCCCTTTGCTTATAGGGAAGCTGAGAGAAATACAGTTCCTCATGAAAACATCCTCATTATTGATCATTGACTAATAAGTGTATTTTTTTTAAGACTGACAAAGGTCAGAAAATTTGATCCCTAGAAAACACAGATTGTAATTCTGTTGGCTATAAAAATACTGCTTGAGATATATAAATCAGCAAAAATCTGTTCTAGGGCTTGTTCTAGCAAGGCAGAACCTGTCTCAGTTATCCGTTTCTTTAAATCAGTTATTTGCATAAGTTTTCAAACACAGCTTTCCTTAAATATTCAATAATATTACATACATTTTCTCCTAAAGTACCAGCCTTTTAATGGAAATTCCAAGATTTTTTTTTGTAAACATACTTTTCCCTGACGCTCTTTGTGATAAAATTTTCCCCTTTCCACTCTTATTTTTTTTAAAAATTTGCACTTCTCTACCATATTGATTGATTATACACCATCAAGTCATTTTTAGTGCCTAGCATCCACACAAATAGATTTTTTCCATAACCATCTATTTTTAGCCTGTTATTTAGGCTCTTATATGTCTGATACAACTCCACTGTGATGTATGCAATTTCAGAAACAATCTTTTATGGCTGTATCTTTCACAAACAAATTGGTTTAATGTCCCTGTGTGTTAAATTTTGATGGGAGTAACACAGATTTTAGGATCCATTCACTGCAATGGCAGAGTCCATGTTCCTGTGTGCTGCAACTCTCTTCTTTTAAAACTCCATGGTGGATTTCATTGACATCCCTGGTTCTTCATGACAGTTTGGGATAATCCTTACTCCTCTTTGAACTAGTAGCATCAAGTTAATAACAGTATGGTGTGCTTGGTATGAAGGACGCATTCTGCAAAACGTTTATAAAATATCCTTCTAGAAATCCAGAGCGCTTGAAACTTCCAAACGAGGCTGTGATAGACATCTCATGCTACCTTCATGGAAGATGACTTCTTCTTTTTTTATCTTTTGACATGGTATCCAATCTTAATATATTATGTCATTTCCAAGATTGTGTGCATTCAAATAAAAGAGTATCAAAAATTTCATCGCCAAACCTCAAGTATAATTTGCTGGTCCTGTACCTGGAGTGGGGATTGAGGTTACTTCTGGAAATGTTTGTAAGCTTCTATTACTATCCTTAAGTCAAGATGTGCCTTGAACCTTCAGGACAATGACAACTGTAGATCTGGAATGTTTTCATTCTGTCAGTCAGTCAAGTTTGGCAAAGATATAACCAAAGTTCAAATAAATAAAATATAAAAAAAAAACAAAAAACCCAAACACCTTCCCTTATGAGTCTTCCCTGATACTATGAATGAGAGTGGAAGGTTTGATAAAAACATCTGCCTTGGTGAGAACTCGGTCTGAAGAATTCTTGAACAAAGGATAAGAGGCTCTCTACTTGATAAAATGTTTAATTGTCCATCTTTGTCCTGTGCAGCTACGGAGAATAAGATCCATACCTGATGTGCCTTTATTTTCAACTTCCAAGCAGCGTCCTGTCCCTTTATTTAGGATTGCACCATGCTGGATTATTTTTTAAGAGAAAGAGAGGGGGGGGGGGGGAGAGAAATCAGTGTTTACATCCATCACCTTTTAATAGGTCAGATTACAATTCCCATGCCAGTTGGGAATATTTGAAGTTGTAAAACCTGACATGTACAAATCCAGCCCACACAATTCATTTGTATATTTGGTATGTTGATATATGATATATCCTGGTATAGGAACCTAGAAAAAAGATGACAGTTCAGCATTTGGGTTGTATAGTATACAAATGCTGCCACTGTGCCTCTTCACTTGGCTCACTCATAGGGACAGGAAAAGTATGAATCTCCAGCATGGCCAATGGTAAGGCGGGCAGGAACCTTAATGCAACTATGTCCCGAATCATCTTGTATGAACTCAACAGAGTGGACCTGAAGCTCTTAGGCTCACTTACTGAGAATTCACTAGCCCTGTATTAGAGCAACACAACACCATGGGAGACCTATGACTAGGAGTTTTTATTGCTAAGTTAGCTTGCCCATGGGATTGTTGTTCTTGTGTTGTTCCAACTAGACTCTTCTTTGGTATGCATTAGCTCCACATGGGTTCACCCAAAAGTACAAGTGGGCTACTGAGTTAAGGACCCCTGACAAAGCTAATAGATCCTATTTGATTGATAATAGGTGTCTGTAGCCATAACATTGGATAGGAAGGCTTGGAGGAATGTTGTCCATGGGGTCGCAATGGGTCAGACACGACTTCGCAACTAACAACAACAACAACAGCCATAACTTTGTTTCATTTTGTTCAGTGTGGAACCCCAGCAACTCTTCAGAGAACTTTCTTTAGAGAAACCTCAAGAAAATATATTGGCACACTCAATGGAAAATCTCTCCATTGTACAGGAATCTGGATTTCACTTTATTCAGTGGATTATTTTGCCTAAGGGCTATGAAGGGCTTTGGATCTAAAGGCAAAAGAATTCCTTTGGAGATTGAACAGTCATGTAGACCACACCTGTCTCCAGCTTCTGAACTTTCTCAGGATCATGCTGAAACTGCATAAGGAAGTGGGTGCCACAAGGTTCTGAGTCAGCATCTATTCATGGTGCCACAGTTGTTGGGTTTTTTTTGCCCAAAAATTTGCCTCAAAGCCAAGAACAGCAGGGAGATGGTGTAAAAAAGAAATCAAGATGGTGTTCTGAAACATCACACAGACTTTTTGACAGCCTATTACCATCACCAGCAACACATGCCCCTCTCCATGGTCTATTTCATACTGCAGCCAAACAATCTAGGCAGGGACAGTTATATATCCGAGAGATATTATCACATGTGCTTTACTTTCAAATGTTCCAGCTTCAATCCTTGGAACATTTGGTCAAGGCTGGGAAATCTCTCCAATGCAAGCAAGGTTGATTTTGGTAGGAAATTAGGCAGATTCCAGAATTCTAACATTATTTTTTTGGCAGGAACGGGGGATGGGGGGGGGAGTAAAATGCCCACACTTATTTTGCATCAAGGCAACAAAGGAGAATTCTCAGATTCCACATACTAACTGAATGTAGCCAGGCTCCAAACTAGCTCACATAATCTCATAGAATGTACTTCATAATAATACACAAGAATAGCTGGACCAGCAGTTTGATTTAGTGCAGGGCTGCTTCATATATTATGAAACAGCTATGGGACAAAATGGCAGGGAACTAACAAAGGCAGAAGAGATTAAGAAGAGGTGGCAAAATTACACAGAAGAACTATACAAGAGCTTAACATACCTGATAATCACAATGAGGTGGGTCACTGACCTCGAGCCAGACATCCTAGAATGTGAAGTGAAGTGGGCCTTAGAAAAGCTGAGCAACAACAAAGCTAGTGGAGGTGACAGTATTCCAGCTGAGCTATTCAAAATCTTAAAAGACGATGCAGTAAAAGTGCTACACTCAATTTGCCAGCAAATTTGGAAAACTCAACAGTGGCCACAGGATTGGAAAAGATCAGTTTACATTCCAATTCCAAAGAAAGGCAGTGCCAAAGAATGTTCAGACTATCGCACCATTGCACTCATTCCTCATGCTAGTAAAGTCATGCTTAAAATCCTACAAGCTAGACTTCAGCAGTATCTGGATTGAGAACTACCAGAAGTAAAGGCAGGATTTCGAAGAGGCAGAGGAACTAGAGATCAAATTGCCAACATACGCTGGATCATGGAGAAAGCTAGAGAGTTCCAGAAAAACATCTACTTCTGCTTTATTGACTATGCTAAAGCCTTTGATTGTGTGGATCACAACAAACTGTGGTAAGTTCTTAAAGAGATGGGTGTACCAGCAACAGTGAGAACTGGACATGGAACTACTGATTGGTTCAAAATTGGGAAAGGAGTCCGGCAAGGCTGTATACTGTCGCCCTGCCTATTTAACTTATATGCAGAGTACATCATGAGAAAGGCAGGGCTAGATGAATCAAAAGTTGGAATTAAGGACTTCCGGGTGGCAAGGCGCCGCCGCCGACAGCTGCTTTTAGCTTGTCAGCTTCGCGGCTTTGTAGAACCGCCGAAAACAGCGCCGATCAGCTGTTTCGGCGGTTCGGAAGCCCCCTCCTCGGGAGAAGAGGAGGGGGTGAGTATCCAAGTAGGGGAAGGGCTCTCTGGGGCCGCCAGGGCTTAAAGTTCTGGCGGCTGGAAGATCGAGCCCCCCCGAAGCTTGGATTTCTCCGGGCTGCGCAGCGTGTCTGCTCCGTTTTTCCGGGAGCAGAACAAGGCGAACGCAACCATCCCTGCCTACAAGAATGGACTTTGGAAGATAATGAATGCAGGCAGAGCGATGCAAGAGAATAAGGAGTAAGTGAACTTTTGAACTTTGGCTCAATCCACATTGAAGACTTAGAAAGTGAAAGTGCGTAGTTGCAAAAGAGGGAAAAAATGGCGGCTAAATCTTCTTCTAAACTTCCTAAAACAGCGGGGGCTTCCCCCCTGCCGCAATCTTCAGCGCAAGTGTTAGCACCTCCTGCACCTCTACCTTCGCCTGTCTTAACAGTTAAAATTTTGGAAGATGCTTTGGAAAAACATTCACAGCATTTGGCTGTGATGATAGATGAGAAGATGGATGAGAAGCTGACAGAAAAGTTTACAGTAATAAGGGAGGAAATCTTGCTTGCATTTCAAGGCATGGCGATATGTATTGAGCGCCTTGACGAAAGAGTGGAGGATCTTACTCAAAATAATACTAAACTGGATGCAAAGATATTAGAGACTGAGAATGTGGTGGATAAAATTGATTATGATTTGACATTGGTACAATATCATGAAATGGAGTTTGCTGTGAGGATAAGAGGTCTCAAGGAGAATTTAAAGGAAGATTTGAAAAAATTAGTTTCTGTTGCTCTCGAAGACGTGTTGGGAAGGCCAGCTGAAGGAATTGCAGAAGATATAGACAAAATTTTCCGTGTTAACTCCTGGATTGCGAGACAAAGGAAATTACCTAGAGATGTGGTTGTTTATTTTACAAAGAGAGCAATCAGGAATGAAGTTATTCAAGTTTCTTATAATACAAAGCTTGTGATTGCAGATCAAGAAGTTTTGGTTTTAAAAGAGATCCCTCCAAAAATCCTAAGGAAACGAAAGGAATTTGCATTTCTGGCACAGGAGCTTAAGCGACGCGATGTCAGGTTCAGATGGGAGATTCCAGTGGGTATGGTGGTAATGTTTGAAGATACAAGATACCGTCTTGCTACGGTCCTTCAGGCACGTGATTTTTATAGCAATGTTTTAAAAGCAATCCCCATACCACTTCTGGAACCAACAAAGGAGGGAAAGTCTTATGATGCTGAAGGAATACAAATAGATGAGACAGCAACAGGAGTGATTCAAATTTCAACAGTAGAGGAAGCAAAGGACCAGAGGGTTACCCGAGCTGCTTTGAGACGAGCCAGACGTGAGCAAGACCAAGACCAGCAGAATGTTGTGGAACTTCCAAAATGTACCTATAGCCAAGCTGTGGGAGGAGCGCGACCTAAAAATGTAAAAGGGATTCTGGAAGACGCGCTTCAAAAGCTTCGGGTTGCCAGAAATGGTGACTAAGTTTTTAACTTGGAATGTTAATGGATTAAATTCACCACAAAAGAGAAAGAAAATTTTTCAATATTTAAAGCAATTTAAGACTGATGTTATTTGCTTACAAGAAACACATATTAGAGTTATGGACCAAAAGTATTTATCAAATTCAAGATTAGGTACACAATTCATTGCTTCTGCAGTTAACAAGAAAAATGGAGTGGTTATTTATGTCAAGAATACAATTACGGCAGAGTTAATTGAAGCTGATCAACAAGGAAGATATGTTATTGTGGACTTGTTACTAGAAGGTAAAAGAACTCTTTTGGTTGGATTATACGCGCCTAATCAACAGCAAGCTGATTTTTATAGTTTATTACACAGCAGGATTACCCAATTGGATTACAAATCTTTTATTTTTATGGGAGATTGGAATGGTGTTTTGAATGTACAAATGGATAAGAGTGGATCTTACAGAAGTACCCCAAGTCATGCTAAATTGCCTAAATCTTTTTTTGAGATGATGGACGATATGGAATTACGTGATGTTTGGAGGGAAAGGAACTCACAAGAAAGAGACTATACTTTCTTTTCTGATAGACACCAATCTTTTTCCAGGATTGATTTTATATTATTGTCTAATGACCTTTTTCTTAGAACTAAGAGGATAAAGATTTGTTCAAAGACTATGTCTGATCATAGCCCAGTATGGCTAGAGATTGGAAAAGACAGTAGAGAACGACGTTCCTGGCGTTTAAATGAGAATCTGTTCAGAAATCAGAAAAATGTGGAAGAGTGTAAGAAACAGATGAAGGTTTTTTTTGAAATGAATATGCATAAGGGTACTTCTATGGAAATGGTATGGGATGCTAGTAAGGCGTATATGAGAGGAGTGTTGATATATCTTAATAATAAATATAGACGCAATTTGGAATTTAGGAGGAAAGAATTAGAGACAGAGATTAAGGAAAAAGAAAAGGCTTTAATTTTGAATCCATCGGATGTGAAGATTAAAGAGACTATTAAGTTATTAAGAGGACAATTTGATAAGTTAATGGCTGATCAGGTGGCAACTAATCTACGGTTTGCAAGGCATAATACTTTTTGCAATGCCAATAAACCAGGCAGATGGTTAGCATATATGCTAAGAAAGAAGCAAAGGGTTTCTAATATAGACAAAATAGAACATAAGGGAAAGATTGTGTATCAACAGAATCTTATTAAGGAAACCTTTGTTGATTTTTTTTCTAAATTATATGCTAGTGACAAGATTAATGAAATGGACATTGATTTATATTTAAAAGACTTCAGCATCCCGGTTCTTACGCAAGAGCAAAAAGAAGAAATGAATCAGTTGATAACTGAGGAAGAAATATATTTGGCAATTAAACAGCACCAGGCACCGACGGTTTGACTGCTGTGTATTATAAAAATCTACAGTTTGAGATGATAAAGCCATTAAAGGAACTGTTTCAGACAATTCAAAAGGGGGGAGGAGTGCCTCCGTCTTGGAAAACTGCTTTTATTTCTTTAATTCCTAAAGAAGATCAGGACGTTACTCAAGCAAAAAATTATAGGCCAATTTCACTTTTGAATACGGACTACAAGATATTTGCTAAGGTGTTAGCTAGTAGACTTATGAGGGTATTGCAACAGGTAATTCATGGTGATCAAACTGGGTTTATAAGTGGTAGACAAATGAAAAATAATGTGAGACATATAGTTGATTTGTTGGAATTTTTGGAAAGGAATAACCAGATCTCTGCAGCATTGATCTTTTTGGATGCTGAAAAAGCTTTTGATCAATTGGATTGGAAATTTTTGTTGAAAGTATTAGATAAAATGAATTTTGGGGATGAATTTTTACAACCAATTAGGGCAATATATCAGAAGCAAACAGCTCGAATAATTGTTAATAATAGTTTGACTGAAATATGTAATATTGAAAAGGGCACGAGGCAGGGTTGCCCGTTATCACCTTTATTATTTGTTTTAACGTTGGAGATATTATTGATTAAAATACGGAATTCGGAAACAATCAAGGGAATTCAAATAAGAGATCAGGACTATAAATTGAGGGCTTTTGCGGATGATCTGGTTATTACTTTGACACATCCAGAAAATTCTGTTATGGAATTGATGGAGTTAATATCGCAATATGGGAAAGTTTCTGGATTTAAGATTAACATACAAAAAACTAAAATTTTATCTAAAAACATGACAGCATTACAAAAGGTTTCTTTAGAAAGCTTAACTGGATTTGAAATTGTTGAAAGGGTTAAATATTTGGGGGTATATTTAGCACCCTCAAATGCTAAATTATATAAAAATAATTATGAAAAGTTATGGAATAAAGTGCAAAAAGAATTGGATAGTTGGAAAAAATTACAACTATCATTATTGGGAAGAATTGCAGCAGTAAAAATGAATGTTTTGCCAAAATTTTTATTTTTGTTTCAAATGATACCCATTCTCAAAAAGGATTCAAATTTGGAGGAATGGCAGAAGGGTATTAATAAATTTGTTTGGGCAGGGAAAAGGCCACGGGTCAAATTTAAAATTATGCAGGATACACGCGAAAGAGGTGGTCTAAGAATGCCCAATTTTAAATTATATTATGAAGCTGCTGCATTATCAGCTATAAGTGATTGGATTAATTTGACACAGGGGAGACTCTTAAATCTTGAAGGGCACGATTTGTTATTTGGTTGGCACGCATATTTACTGTATGACAAAAAGGTAGATAATGTGTTTAAAATGCATATTTTGAGGTATGCTTTGTTGCGAGTTTGGAAAAAGCATAGACAAAAGTTAAATTATAAGATACCGTTATGGGCAATACCCAAACACGCAATAGAGAATATAAATGTTGGATTTAAACATGATGTGATTACATATAAGGAAATTTTGAGTTTGGAGAGGAATGTGTGGTGTTTGAAGTCATACAATCTTTTACGAGAAAAAAAGATTGTACAAACTTGGTTTCAATATGGACAATTACAAGCCAGGTGGAAAGAAGATCAAAAGATTGGTTTCTTGATGGATGATGAAAATTTGGTAAAACAAATTAGAAATCAGGGACCAGCGCATATCAAACGGATATATCTTGCATTGATAGAGATTGACTCAGAAACAGAAATTGTTAAGGATTGTATGATAAAATGGGCACAGAACATTCAGGAAGTCATCACAATGGACACTTGGGAAAAGATCTGGGTGAGAAATGTGAAATTTACGCAAGCTCAAAATCTAAGAGAGAACTTTTATAAAATGTTTTACAGGTGGCATTTAGATCCTAGAAAGTTAGCAAGTATGTATCCAAATTATCAGCCTAAATGTTGGAGATGTGGTGGCGAAGATGCAACGTATTTTCACATATGGTGGACTTGCAAAAAGATCAAACCATTTTGGATTAAAATTTGGTGGAATATGCAGAAGATATTCAAGAAAAGGATAAAGTTTTGTCCGCAATTGTTTTTACTGGGCATTATTACTGATACTACTGTGTTGGACATTAATTTGATGTTGAACTTAATTACGGCAGCGAGACTTTTAATAGGGCAATATTGGAAGAAGGAAGAACTGCCGACTTTAGAGGAATGGACTTTAAAAGTTTCCAACCTGGCGGAGATGGCAAAGATCTCAGCATATTTGAAAGACCATTCACAACAACGATATATTGTGGAGTGGAAGAAATGGATTGATTACATCCAGAATAAATATGGGACTAAAAAGTTTTATCTAGCATTTGAATAAGTATATTGCTTGTAGTCAATTTATAAGAGCTAAAGTGCGAGAGATTTAATAGGTTATTGTTGTTAGCATATGGGAGTTTATGATTGGTTATTTTATTTTTTATACCTTGTATCTAGCTCTGGGAAGTCCGGGGGGGGAGGGGGGAAGGGGAGGGCGAGAGGGTGGGATAGGGTGGGGGAGGGTTGGGGGATGGGATGTAATAACTAAAATGTATTGAAAAACTTTTCAATAAAAAAAAAAAAAAAAAAAGTTGGAATTAAGATTGCTCGAAGAAATATCAACAACCTAAGATATGCAGATGATACCAATCTAATGGCCGTAAGTGAAGAGGAACTGAAGAGTCTCTTGTTGCGAGTGAAGAAGGAGAGTGCAAAAGTTGGGTTGAAACTAAACATTAAGAAAACCAAGATCATGGCATCCGGCCCTCTCAATTCCTGGCAAATTAGATGGGGAAGAAATGGAGGTAGTGACAGATTTTATTTTCCTGGGCTCCAAGATCACTGCAGATGGGGACTGTAGCCAAGAAATTAAAAGACACTTGTTCCTTGGGAGGAAACATTGGCAAATCTAGACAGCACACTAAAAAGCAGAGACATCACCCTGTCAACAAAAGTGCGTATAGTCAAAGCTATGGTCTTCCCAGTTGCAATGTATGGCAGTGAAAGCTGGACCATAAGAAAGGTTGAGAGCCAAAGAATTGAGGCCTTTGAGCTCTGGTGCTGGAGAAGACTCTTGAGAGTCCGTTGGACTGCAAGGCAATCAAACCAGTCAGTCCTAGAGGAGATCAACCCTGACTGCTCTTTAGAAGGCCAGATCCTGAAGCTAAAACTCAAATACTTTGGCCACCTAATGAGAAGGAAGGACTCACTGGAGAAGAGCCTAATGCTGGGAAAGATTGAGGGCAATAGAAGAAGGGGATGACAGAGAATGAGGTGGCTGGATGGAGTCACTGAAGCAGTAGGCGTGAGCTTAAATGGACTCCAGAAGATGGTAGAGGACAGGAAGGCCTGGAGGAATGTTGTCCATAGGGTCGCGATGGGTCGGACACGACTTCGCAACTAACAACAACATGGGAACATCACCACATTAAAATTAAAATTAATTCAGTCGAACTGGGCTGGGATAAACTGAAATTCTCTGTTTAGCTTCATGTAGGTCTAATTTCAGTGGCTTACAAGCATAGGGCAGCAGAAATAACTGAATAATTATTTGATGCATATTGCATTCACTGTTAACTTTGGCTCCTCTCACAAAGTGTGTGGTTGTTTGTTTCTGTTTTTAAATCCTGTCTGTTTTAGTCTCCCTTTTATCAAAATGAGGTAACAAAATGTGTATTCAAAACTGGCCCTTGCTCTACTGAATATTGGGGGTATACACATAGGGGAAAATGGGAAATTGCTTTCAGCTCACCGCTAAAAAGGATTCAATATTTTAAAGAGGATATATGATTTTAATAAGATGGCCAGGTAGTTTTCCAGTCTTTTCTTCTCCTTTAATTTTTTTTTAAAAAAACCTTTGTAGTTACCGATCAAGCCCAGTTTGGGGATGATGAAGGCCCAATTTGGCAACATTAGTACTCCTAGCCACAAAAGGGCTTTTTTCTTTGAGGAAGTAGACATTTTGCTTTTCATCCAAGAAGCTTAATCTGATGGAACGGTGGGATTCAGTGGAAGGATTACTTCTGACATCCCAGCCACCATCCAGTCAGAACTGATGAAGCTTCTTGGATGAAAAGCAAAACCTCTTTTTCTTCCTCAAAATAATAAAGAAAAAAAAAAAAGTCCAATTGCCTTTTGGAAAAAAAAAAAGGACCTTTGAAATGACCATGAGCTGGATGACTGAGACATCTAAAGGTAAAAGGTAAAGGTTCCCCTGCACATGCGTACTAGTTGTTTCCTACTCTAGGGGCCGGTGCTCATCTGTTTCAAAGCCAAAGAGCCAGCGCTTGTCCGAGGACGTCTTCGTGGTCATGTGGCTGGCATGACTAGACGCCAAAGGCGCACGGAATGCTGTTACCTTCCCACCGTAGAGGTCCCTATTTTTCTACTTGCATTTTGACGTGCTTTCGAACTGCTAGGTTGGCAGAAGCTGGGACGAGTAACAGGCATTCACTCTGCTATGCGGCACTCGGGATTTGACCCGCCAAACTGCCGACTTTCTGATCGACAAGCTCAGCGTCCTAACCCACTGAGCCACCGCGTCCTTATAGCCCCATTCTAAAAGTATTTCAGAAACAGCTGGCTGGAAAAAGCAGAGATGAAAATTAGAAAGCTTAAGCTTTAGATCTTCTGAGAATAAGCATCACACTTTTTTTTTTTTTTTTTTTTGCAATCTTTGCGGAAAAGCTGTAAAGGTCATCAAACCTCTCTTTGAACTTTTATTGGAGGAGGATGACTTACAGAAGGGAAGATCTGACTAGGGTTTAACCTTATAGTTATTAATATGCTCCAGCAGGGGCGATTTTGAACATAGACGGTGGCTAAAAAACAACCACAAAGGTTTACCACAGATAATTCGTATGAAAATAATTGCAGATAGCATGAACCTGTATAAAATTCCAACGCTTATGGAGGCTGCTCTTGACTTTCTCACAATCAAGCAGCTGAGGGAGTTTACTCTTCACGTTATCCACCAGGCAGCGGGTATCTGGGAGCAATATTGTAGTCCCAAGAGCTCCTAAATGCAGAAATCCTTCTTTGGTGTAGCGAGCAAGCTAGGGAAGGAAGAGAGAGAAAGAGTCAGGCTCAGAAATATGAAGGTTATCTACCCACAGAACCAATAGAGTCTGGTAGTGAAAGATAATATGGATTATTATGATCTTAAATGAAGTTTTGCTCTGCTGAAACTCTATCTCAAGTACTCTGCAAAGCTCTGGGCAAAGGTTCAAAGAAGCGGTGGACAAGGTCCAAAGAAAGAGGATAAGGATAAGCAGGGCATTCAACCTTACAAAAAGAAATGGGTATGCTTAGACTTCAGAGTAATGGTGATTGAATAGGCTGTTTCTCCGCTTTTCTCAGAGTCTAAATCTATTACAGAAGGCAAAATCACTATTAGAGAAGACTTCCTAATGGCAAGAGGAGAATTTTCTACTGTGGCTCTCGGCCTTTGGAACATTGTGTTCCTCAAGGTGATATCACCTCTACTCTCTTGGCTTTCTGACAGGGCCTCAAAACCTGGCTGTGCCAAATGGCCTCGGACCCTGATGCGGGTGTATCATACTATAGGTAGCTAGTGGACTGAAAGAAGATTCCATCTCCATCCCATGTATCTTGCTCTCTTTCTGTCCATCTTTGACCCTTTTAATTTTAATGCTGATATTAATAACTGTAAGATTTTAATGTTTTACTCACATCTGTTCAATTTTGTCCATACAGAGTGAGGCAGGTTAAAACCTGGTGGTTTGGTAGAGAGTTTACTAAGAAGGAACTTTGGACCATTCCTCTCTCCAGACATTCTTGGCGTTAAACTGGGTAGATATTAAGGGAGCAGCTGTTTTCCATGCTGGCCTATAGGTTTTCAATCTTGTAATGGACTATGCATTGTCATCCTTGATCACTGACAACTGAGAGCTTGTAGTCTTCTAATGTAGGGCAGTATGATATTGCTAACTACTGGTAACCAGTACACAATCCTGCATGAAACAACAGAGGTGATTGCCTGAATACTTGGAATACTGCATCCAGTTTTGGTCACCACAATATAAAAAAGATGTTGAGGCTCTAGAAAGAGAACAGAGAAGAGCAACATAGATGATCAGGGTACTGGAGGCTAAAACATATAAAGAACAGTAGCTGGAATTGGGTATGTCTAGTTTAATGAAGAGAAGGACTAGGGGTGACATCATAGCGGTATTCCAATATCTCAGGGGTTATCACAAAGAAGAGGGAGACAAGCTATTCTCCAAAGCACCTGAGGGAAGGACAAGAAGCAATGGATTTGAAACTAATTAAGGAGAGAAGCAATCTAAAACTAAGAAGAAATTTCCTGACAATTAGAATAATTAATCAGTGGAACAACTTGCCTCCAGAAGTTGTGAATACTCCAACAATGGAATTTTTAAAAAAGAGATTGGACAAGCATTTGTCTGAAATGGTATAAGGTTTCCTTCCTGAGCAGGGACGTTGGACTAGAAAACTTCCAACTCTATTATTGTATTGTATTGTATTGTATTGTATTGTATTGTATTGTATTGTATTGTATTGTATTCTATTCTATTCTATTCTATTCTATTCTATTCTATTCTATTCTATTCTATTCTATAGCTGAATGGGACATCCAGTTATGAGGCCATGGCCGTATCCTCATAAAAATTTTGTATATAATTACATGCATTGTGTGAGATGGGCAGCATATAAATTGAATAATTAATTAAGTAATTAAAAAAAAATTGTGAAGATACTGGAGGAATTGTTGGTTCTGGTCCTGCTCACTGATGCAGAGAAAGTAAAGACCACTGACTCTTCCATGTGACGGTGCTTCAGACATAGTGCTATCATATCTCCCCTTATAACCGTTGTCTTTTCTGTAGGTTGAACATACCCATGTCCTTTAACTATCCCTCATTAGATGTGATCTTCAGGCTTCTTGCCACCTTGACTGTCCACCTTTCAACTTTTTCCAGTTTGTCACTGTCCTTTTTGAACCGTGGTGCCTCAGATTGGAAGATCATACTCCATATAATCTGACCACATCAGACTACAATAGAAGAATTACTTACTGTAATCTGGATGCTATGATCCTGGTAATGTACCCATTATTGGTTTGGTGAGGGGCCTGGGGATCTCATCCCCCCCTTGAACATGAAAGCTAGAGAGACAGATAGTTTGGTTGTCCTTTCACTGAAAAACAGTGGAGAAACACCATTCCAAGGAATGGGACTTCCATATATTGAAAGGAATATATGGTACAATTATATATAATTATCTACAATTATCTACATTTTTAAAAATGTGGAATTCCATACAATAGAAATCCAGCACAGCCTTAAGCCAGGGATGAGAAAATTGTATTGACAGATGCTGCTGAATTAAAACTCTCACCTTCTTTAAACTTTGAACTACACTGATTGTGGCTACTGGGAGTTGTACACTGGAGGATTACTGGTTCGTTTTTTGGACAATCAATACATAACAGAAGAGGTGGAGAATTAAGCCAGTGATTCTTACCAAGACAAATTCAACATGTCCTTTTAGAACTTGTGTTACTTAATGAAGAATGGAAGGACATAGAGTTCCACAACCATTGGACATAGTACCCAAATAATTTTTTTTAAAAAGTTAACAAACCAACTTAAGATCAGAAATTAACTTCAGTCAACTTTCCCAGGAAGAAAATTGATGAAAAAGACTTTTAAAGTGCAAATATTAAGGATATAAAAATGGCTAGCCAATGTTTAAAAATGAGCTACAATTTTTGAAATACAGAGAATACAAGAACTGCTTTAACACAGATGGATGAAAGATCCTGTTCTGGAGAATCAGACCATCTTTCTGAACCTTGCCTCAGCAATTTCCTGAGTTAATTTTTAAGCAGGATAAAGCTTAGATCAACGTTACTCAAACTTGGAAACCTTATGATGTGTGGCACCCAGAATTTCCCAGCCAACATGAGAAACCCAGGCCTAGATGAATCTATCAAGTCTAATTTTCAAAACTCTTGTGAAGATTTCAGTATAACGTACGGCAATTGGGGGGAGATAGGCAAAATATTATGCTTATGCAGACTTCATATCAGCCAAGAGATAGCAGGACAAGCCTGCCTTATCATTTTTCAACTCTACATGTATTAAAGAGGAGCTCCTCTTTGTGCCCTAGAGAAACATGATTAATCTTAATTAAAGTTAAATTGACACCAGCTGGAAAATTCTGCGAAATGCAAGAAGCCCAGCAACATCGTTGGCGCACTGCTAACTCCATTTGATTGCTTCTGCTGGAAATTAACATCCATCTTCCTTCATTATGATTTAGGTTGGGGTCTGTGTGCTCACAGTGGGAGAAAGTTAATTATATTCTCTCTTTTTTTAAAGGCTTGCTAAGTGAGGTTTGGAATGGCCTTAGCAAGTCAGAACTAGAGTGTAACAGTTTAGCTCGGCACAAAGCACTGTCACTACCCTATAAAGCCACCATAATTCAGAGTGCAGTTGCGTGCTCTGTAGAGGAATTACTGAAATTAAGCTGATATATATTAACTTGCAATATGTTTATAAAATTTAATTTATATAATTTACCTGGCAGCTCATCATGAGGAAAGTGGCAGACAACAATCACTCAATTATAGGAGTTAAACAATGCATTGCCAATCAGAGTTCTCTTTCCCCCCCCCCCTAAGTATAAGCACTGCATGTGTTATTTTCCAAGAGACAGTTAACTGAATTTAAAGAAACAAATTGTATGTGTCCATAGCTGGCCTAAAAAAAACCACATGCAAATCACGCACAGTAAGTGTGATGTTCCAGATTCAGTTCTGAAAGGAATGCAGAGAAATATGAATGCAACACC
Source organism: Daboia siamensis (assembly GCA_024449315.1). Lineage (NCBI taxonomy): Eukaryota > Metazoa > Chordata > Lepidosauria > Squamata > Viperidae > Daboia > Daboia siamensis. Next base: position 367,296 of record JAKJMR010017822.1, read on the forward strand.
TCTTGGTGACTCATTAAGACAGATGAATTTATTTCTAGGAGTCACACAATCCTGGATATGTGTGCTCTAATAAGACTTTCTGCATTTTGCACTCTATATACCCCAAAGCACTTTCCCCCCAGAATTGAATCTAAAACACTGTGCAGCCAGAAACATTATCTAAATTAGACTAGGCTAATGAGACCAATGGGAACAACTGACTGGGAGATAGCTTAATAATAATAATAATAATAAAGTTGGAAGGGACCTTGGAGGTCATCTAGTCCAACCCCCTGCTCAGGCAGGGAACCTTATACCATTTCAGACCAATGGCTGTCCAGTCTCTTCTTAAAAGCTTCCAGTGTTGGAGCATTCACCACCTCTGGAGGCAGGTTGTTCCACTGGTTAATTGTTCTAACTGTCAGGAAGTTTCTCCTTAGTTCTAGGTTGCTTCTCTCCTTGACTAGTTTCCATCCGTTGCTTCTTGTCCTGCTTTCAGGTGCTTTGGAGAATAGCTTGACTCCCTCTTCTTTGTGGCAGCCCCTGAGATATTGGAACACTGCTATCATGTCACCCCTCACTCTTCTCTTTGTTAAACTACACATACCCAATTCCAGCAACCGTTCCCTATATGTTTTGGCCTCCAGCCCCCTAATCATCTTTGTTGCTCTTCTCTGTACCCTTTCTAGAGTCTCAACATCTTCCCATAGTGGCAAGGGAACTAACTCCTTTTTCTTACTCTGAGTAGTGGAAGGGGAAATAGAACAAAACAGAATAGAACAGAATTACAGAGATGGAAGGGACCTTGGATGTCATCTAGTTCAACTGTCTGCTTGAGCAGGAGCCTCTATACCAGGGGTAGGCAACCTTGGCTGTTTTATGACTTGTGGACTTCAACTCCCAGAATTCCTGAGCCAGCCATGCTGGTTCAGGAATTCTGGGAGTTGAAGTCCACGAGTCATAAAAGAGCCAAGGTTGCCTACCCCTGCACCTATACTATTCCAGATAAATGGCTGTCCAATTTCTTCTTGAAAACCTTCTGGAGGCAAGCTGTTCCACTGATTAATTCTTCTCACTGTCAGGAAGTTTCTCCTTAATTCTAGGTTGGATCTCTCTTTTTGACAATCTTCCATCTGTTACTTCTTGTCCTGTCTTCAGGTGCTTGGAGAATAGGTCAATTCCCTCTTCAAATATTGGAAGACTGCTATCATGCTACCCCTAATTCTTCTCTTTGTTAGACTAGACATACCAAGGTCCTGCAACTGGTCATTATATGCTTTAGCCTCCAGATCTCTAATCAACCTTACTTTATGTTTGGTCTCTAGAGCTTCTTGGCTAGCTTTACCTAGCACTTGTGGTAGAACTACTCTCTCCTCCTTCACCCTTCCAGGCATGCTGCACTCCACATCACATGGAAGACCAATGAAAGAAACTATCCCAGGAAAGAACACCCATTTCTCACAAATCATACCAAACCAAGTAAATGATCCCTCTAACACAGGGGTCTTCAAATTTGGCCCTTTTATGATTTGTGGACTTCAACTCCCAGAATTCCTCAGCCAACATGCCTGGCTGAGAAGTTCTGGGAGTTGAAGTCCACAAGTCATAAAAGAGCCAAGTTTGAAGACCCCTGCTCTAATACAAGCAATAGCTCAATGTACAATACCCAAGTAGCATTTTTTCCCCCATTCAGGGACTTGAAAAATTCATAATTCAAGTTACTGGCTGCTATTTTTCCTTTCCAGCTAAAAAAAGGAAAGCAGGCAAGACCTGATCTGAGTTCCTGCTTAAAATTTTATCTTTTGTACAATATGCACTGAAGCTGGATGGAGTTTCAGCAAAGAAGATGGGGTTTATCTTTACTCTTTGGGGTTATATGTTTGTGTGGTAAAACATTTAGAAGGAGGAAAAATTTTTAAACCTATTTAAAATTTACACTATTGTGTTTTTCTTGACTCAAGTTGCCAGGCAGTTATGCTAATGATTTTTCGCACAAGCAGATTAAATGTAAATGGGGAGGGGGGGTTGAAGTTGCCCACTCTTTTTTATTCTCACAAGGATCTTGCAAAATGATTAGAATGGCATTTGGTAGTCTGTCTAGTCTCTCACTAAGTTTTGCACTGAAATGGAGATTCACTCATTCTGAATGGTATATATGTGTGTTTGTAAATATTGTTGGGTGGTTGGGTCTGATGCAGCAGGTTGAGTGGAATTTTGGATGCAAACTGAAAGAAAGGAATTTGTCATCTATTGCTAATGCATAATTCACAAATTCAGTCCATCGGTGAGGGATATAACGTACAGAGGACTATAGAACATAGAATAATAAAATTGGAAGGGATCTTGGAAGTCTTCTAGTAGTCCAACCCCCTGCTGAAGCAGGAGACCCTATACCCCTTCAGACAAATGGTTGTCCAGTTTTTTTCTAACACCTCCAGTGATGGAGAAGCCACAACTTCTGAAGGCAAGCCTTTCCATTGGTTGATTGCTCTCACCAATACAAAATGTCTCCTTAGTTCTAGGTTGCTATTCTCCTTGGTTAGTTTCCAACAATTGTTTCTTGACTTGCCTTTAGATGCTTTGGAAAACAGTTTGGCCTCCTTGTCTTTGTAGGAGCCCCTCAAATATTGGGACAGTGCTGTCATTTCTTCCCTAGTCCTTCTTTTCATTAGACTAGATTTACCCAATTCCTGTAAGTGTTCTTTGTATGCTTTAGCCTCTAGAATCTAGCCCAGGGGTAGGCAAACCTTGGCTCCTTATGACTCGTGGACTTCAACTCCCAGAATTCCTGAGTCAACTGACTCAGGAATTCTGAGAGTTGAAGTGCACGAGTCATAAAATAGTCAAGGTTGCCTACCTCTGGTCTAGCCCCTTAATCATTTTTGTTGCTCTGGATTGAACAGTGGAGTCCTTGGTGCTCTCTGATCCCAGTTGCCTGCTTGCAGTCAGAAGCAACAGAGAAGGCCTCCTCAGGGTGCCATCGGTCAGGGAATGTTGACTGGCGGCCCCCAGGGGGACAGCATTCTCTGCGGGTGCATCTGCCCTCTGGAATCAGCTCCCTGTTGAGCTCCAGATGGCTCCCGACCTTCGCTCTTGTCGCCGCGACCTGAAGACTTGGCTATTTGAACTTGCCGGCCTGGACTGAGGGACTGGGATTTTAGATTTTAAATTTTAAATTTTAAATTTTAGAATGTGTTTTATTGTTTAGGGCTACTTGGTTTAATTTATTTTAATTTTTGTATATTATGTGTTGTATATAGTGTTTTAATTGCTCTGTACACCGCCCTGAGTCCTTCGGGATAGGGGCAGTATATAAATCCAAATTATTATTATTATTATTATTATTATTATTATTATTATTATTATTATTATTATTATTATTATTATTATTATTATTATTATTATTAT
>JAKJMR010017822.1:392129-405205 GCA_024449315.1 Daboia siamensis
GAAAGAAAGAAAGAAAGAAAGAAAGAAAGAAAGAAAGAAAGAAAGAAGTTTGTCTTGTGTACATTTGGGAGATCTCAGAGAAATTTTAGCAGCCTGGATCCAGCATCCAGCTTCCTTTCGTCTGTAATGTCTCCTGTGATCACAATAGATCACTTTGCCATTCATCACCAAAAGGGATTCTCTTTTTCTACTTGCAATGAGACCTTTTATGCAAGTATATTAAGTGCCACGTTTTCATTGCAACACCAAGTACCTTGTTTAGTTACTTACCCAGAGGGGATGAAAAAAGAGAAGAAATCAATCTCGGTAGTACATGATCAAAATGCACAAAAGCTAACATGGCATTCCTGAGACCCAGTCAGACCTCCTGTTCAATGAGGGACTTACAAAGTAAGATGTACCCCTGCTTAAATTCTAGGGCTGTACAACTCTTCAGATTCATGAACAAATAGAAAAGGGCATGAGTGCTCTAAGGTGTTGCCAACAGGTGTGTCAGGCCCCAGTCTCCAGTGAAATCCAACTGAGTCCAGTTACAAAGAATCTGTTTACACCTAGTAGACAAAATCTCACCAGATTATGGCTATAGGCTTCTCACTGTAGGAGATACCAGGTGAGCCTGAGGGAAGGGTCAAATGAATCATTAGTCTCAAGTCCCTTTGTGCCCACAAGAGATCTAAGTCCAGGCACTTTGAATTCCATTGACTGTTACTTACCTACAATTTGATTTGACTGTTAATAGTTCAGATTCTTGTGGAATGCGTAGGTTTGCACTAAACCTTTACATTTATTTGAACTGCCTGGACGTCTGATTTTCCCATGCTTGACATTCATCTAACAAATACTGTATATCCTGGGAAATTCTAGAGTTTTGCTACCCTGAATAATTTTTCCTCCCTTCCCCATCCAGTTCAGGACTGTGCCACCTCATCCCTGGGAATATGTAGTGCCATTACTGACATTTCCCTTATCACCTTCTTCAGCCATACATTCCATCACAGGTTTTATGCTCTAAATTGCCCTTTTGGAAATCAAATCAGGCACCATGTGGCTCCATTAACCCTCATCCAAAAGAAAATGCATTGTCCCACTGCTGAACAGCTGCTGTCATTATAGAACTTTGCTTGATGTTACCCCAAATCTGTTCCCCTGTGGTGCCCATCCTTTAATTCTGAACAAATGAACAATAGAAAATAAATCTGCCCTTTCTTTGAGCTGACAGCCCTTCAGATGTTTTAAGGCAGCTCTCATAGAATCCCTTAATCTCATCTTCTCAAGCATAGAAAAATACCCACAAATTTCCACCATTCTTTCTTTGATTGATCTCAAATCCTTTAGCCTCCAAGATGCTTATCTATAAACCTTCAGAAGTAATCACTGAACGTCACGCCCAGTAGAGGTGACAAGCTGCTCCACTATAGCTGGGCCAATATTCATTTCAGAACTTCTGTTAGAAAGTGATTCAGTCCATGTAATAATCTGGTCCAAATCAAAGTTCTAGACTGAGTTGAAAAATAAAATTGAATCAGACAACTCCAGATTGAATTGAAAAACTACATAACCCAGTCAGCATTTGATGGACTTTTGTGTATATGCAAAAGAACTTTTCTGAACAGAACTCTTGGAACTGACTCGCAAATCTGAACTGGATTATCTGAATCAAAAGCAAAATTCCAACTGGACTGATGTGACTTTTCAAACTGAAGCACCAATGGAATTGTGGATCATTTACACCAGGGGTCCTCAACCTTGGCAACTTTAAGACTTGTTGACTTTAACTCCCAGAATTCTTCAGCCAGACCCCTGATTTACACCTCTCCAATCTCTACACCTCTAGACACATCTCTAGACACAACAGGGGAAAATCATCATTTTTCCTCACCTAGAATATCCCAAGACACAACAACACTATTATTTTTGTCCATGTAAGTGTGATTTGCAGCATTATGAAAGGTTTGCTTGTAACAACGTGGAAATAAAACTGTATTCTGTGATATGGTCAGAATGGAAGGGGTTTGAGCAAAATATTCTGAAGAGGATCCATGTATACACATGTGCATATGTAGGTGGTCCTCGACTTACCACAGTTCATTTAGTGAACATTCAAAGTTATGACAGCACTGAAAAAAGTGACATGACTGCTTTTCACATTTATGACCATTGTAGCATCTCCATGCTCACATGATCAAAATTCAGATGTTTGACAACTGGTTCATACTTATAACAGTTGTAATGTCCCAGGGTAACATCATCATCTTTTGAGCCCTTCTGACAGGCAAAGTCAATGGGGAAGCCAGATCCCTAACTTACTAACTTAACACCTACAATGATTAACTCAACAACTGTGGCAAGAAAACTCATAAAATGGGGAAACATCACTTAGTAACAGAAATTTTGGGCTCAATTGTGGTCGTAAGTCGAGGACTATCTGTATATGGTTATGGAATATAGTAAGGAGGTGGATTCAAAGGAGGGAGGGGCTGCATTCCAGAGAAATAAGAGGCAACTCAGCCTAGATATTATGTGTGAGAGAAAGTGGGCAAAGACAGCCCCTTCCTAATAGTTCCCAGCATATATTGTAGATGCAGATTAGCAATCTGTCCTTGGTCTGGTGAGATTTTTTCTATAGGTGTGAAACAATAAAGAACTTAGCTTGGAAAAATCATAATTAATTTGGGGCCTAACACATACACAAAAACACACACTGGCTATTTCACCCCTCCAATTTATCTCCCCTACCAATTTTCTCTTTCTAACGTTCATTTTTCTCCACACTCTCCCCCACTTCTTTCCGTCTCTCTTGCTACCAGGTATGGACATAGGGCTCTTATAGTGCTGTCTCTCCTCTTGAAGTTTTTTAAAGAGTTGAACTGCAATAATAGAGCAAAGCTGTACAACTGCCTTGCAACTTCCTATCTTAGAAGAAGCTTCAGGAGAAAGTAGAAGGGGCTGTCAAGAAAGCTTCTGAACTTAGTTTTCTTACAGATGTGCAGTGTTGCATTTGGAAGCTGTGTATCTTGAGGTGGGGGAAGGATTTTCAGGATTACACACTGCATCCAAGCCCGTGTTTTATCCCATTCCTTCCTAAGAAATAATGTCATTCCTTTATCTACAAAGCAGAAATAAAGAACTCACCTTTGGATCCCAAAGGACTTGTCCTCAATGTGTGTTGAGGGAAGATAAGACCAAGCAAGAACAAATACAGCCAAGGTGACTTTGACAATTACATGGCCTCAGATATGCATGAAATGAAATACATAAGTGACTGGACAGATAACATGAATGTTATAAAGGGGAGAAGGAGGAGGAGGAGGAGGAGGAGGAGGAGGAGGAGGAGGAGGAGGAGGAACTGAGGGTTCAATAAAGTTAAATTGTTCACATCAGACCTATACATGTGATGGTGTACAGCACAGGTGTCAAACTTGCCGCGTCACGAGACGTGTCATGACGTACTGTGACTTTTTTTGCATTGCCGGAGCTGGAGTGGGTGCAGCCTCCACATGATGCAACCGGCCCGCGGGCTGGCAGTTTGACACCCGTGGTGTACAGGTACTCCTTGACTTATGAACATAATGGAGCTTGCCCACTTCACTCATAAATTGTGATGGTCATAAATCAGGATTTTACTATTTTTTTTTGTGGCAGATGTTAAGTGATTCATGAATAAGATAATCTTTACTGTCATTTTTTTTTTTACTGTGGGCACACTGGCATACATTAAAAATGAAATTCTATTGCCTGCTGTCAAAAGTGTACAAATACATAACACACATATAACATACTATATACAACATATGTATATGCCTATACCCTTACATACACATACATATAAATATTAATCACTGCCTATCTTAAATATATAGCGGAAAGAGGAAGCTTGAGAGTTCACAAGGTTGATACCGTATGGAACAAAACTGTGACTGAATCTGGATGTTCTGTTTTGGATATCATGAAGCCTCCACCCAGAAGGTAACAGGAAATGAAGAGGATGTGTAGCATCCCAGACAATCCTGTGGACACTGCTCAAGCAACGCTTATATGTCCTGCATGGAAGGGAGGGAACTGGCAATAATCTTTTCTGCCATCCTCACCATTCTCTGCCCCACCTTCCTGTCTGAAGCAGGGATGCTTCCAATGGCTGTTAAATGAATCTTCAGTCATTAAGCAAACTCGTTGTTTGCTGTGGAGTGTTTTGCTGAAAACTAGAAATACTGTAAATGCCAGTTTTCAAGATGGACAGTATTTAATATTTATTTGTTATGTATATGTAGGGGTGTGGGTTTATACATATATGTATACAGTATGGTTTAGGTGTGTGTCATGTATGTGTTCCACTTTGAGAGCGGGCAACTAAATTTCATTTTTGATGTGTGCTGTTGTGCCCACAGTAAAAAAAAATGACATTAAAGGTTATCTTGTCTTATCTTATCTTATCTTATCTTATCTTATCTTATCTTATCTTATCTTATCTTATCTTATCTTATCTTATCTTATCTTATCTTATCTTATCATCTTGGATAGATAAATAAAAATAATCAAAAAGAATTTTTTTGAGACTTTCTACCCCAATCCAGCTGTAGGTGCAAAGTAAGTCTACATATAAATCTCCAAGAAAGTAAGATTTTGAGAAAGATGATATTAAATATGTATCTTCGAATATTAAAAATTCCACCCTGTCTACAATAACAGTGAATTGTATCTCCCATCTTTCTAGCCTATGGCCATTTATGTAGTGGCTAATGTGGTCGGGATAAAGCTGGGTATAGATTTAATTCATTTGGACAGGTTACTCTAACCACAATGTTCAAGTCTGACATCTACATTCTACTATCCTTTTTATCACTAAGAATATTACAAAATGGTCTGTCCTTGGAAAAAAGAGAGATCTATTTCCTACCCACCACCCTTCTGCACAAACACATTTTCTCCTAGAAAATCCTAAGAATAGGAACTAAGACCTTGGAAGGCTTTTGTTATTGTTGTTAATTAGTTAGCTAATTAATTTTATAGCACCCTAAATTGAAGAAATAGATAGAGCTGGGGAGGAATAAGCACAGAAACCAGAGACTATTTTTGCAGCTCCTTAAATGAGAATTTCATCTTCTTCCATGCTCAAAAGGATAATTTCTTGTCATGAAGCACAAGCTCTAAATTCTCACCAAACCTTTCATCCAGGTGATGATTTGTCCCTTCTGTCAGCTACCATGAGGGCCTACAACCATTGGCCTAATTTGAAAAGTTTGGGGTTTTTTTGCAAATAATCTGTTGAGACCTCTTAGAAAAGCAAATTCTCCTGCCTGCCAGCATCACCAGACAGAAAAGCATCAGCATCAGAAGAGAAGATGGAAGTCAGTTTAAGAAATGGAAAGGACAGAGGAGGAGGGGGTGCAGAATAGGGGGGGGGGGGGAAGAGTGTCAGAGATAATGGATAACCCCATCAGTGTGAGCAGGCAAATGGATATGTCAAAGACGGAGTGAATACTTAACAGACCTGCAGATGATATAAAATTGGGAGGAACAGCTCACACCACCCAAGACAGAAATAACATTGCAAATGACCCAGATAGAATACAGAAATGAGGAGGAAGAACAGAAGGACATTTTTACAGAAGGAGGTGCAAAGTTTTTCACTGACAGAAGAAAAGTGAAATGCACAGACATCAGATGAGTTAGAAAATGGGGTTTGAGAAAAAGGCCGCGGACTAGTAACTGATGATGTAATTGCAAATGAAGCAACTGTACTTTTTGGCTGGATCAACAGAAGTCTAGTTTTCAGCTCCCAGGAAGCAATATAGGTAATCCTCGAATTACGACCACAATTGAAACCAATGCAAGATAGTTGTCGAGCGACTATTGCCCCATTTTATGACCCTTCTTGCCGCAGTTGTTCAGTCAATCACTGCAGTTGTTCAGTTAATAACATGGTTGTACAGTAAATCTGGCTTCCCCATTGACTTTGCTTGTCAGAAGTGATCACATGACCTAGGAAACAATCATCATAAGTTGTCAAGCATTCGAATTTTGATCACGTGACTATGGGGGATGCTGCAACAGTCGTAAGTGTGCAAAACAGTCATAAGTCACTTTTTCAGTGCCGTTGTAACTTCAAATGGTCACTAGAGGAAAGGTTGTAAGTCAAGGACTACCTGTTTGGTTCTGATCCTAGTTCTGGTCATGATATTTGAAAAAGGATGCGGAGAAACTGTAGCAGGTTGAGCAAAAGAACATCTAAAAAGCCACACACAACAGGCACCACATAAATACCACACAGAGAATAGCCTAAAGCACAAACTCTGATAGAGAGACGTTCCCTGAGGATGGGCTCCAGCACAAATCCGAAAGCTCTGATCCCCTGTGACTGACTCAGATTGGATCCTGTTCAAAGAGTGCTGTTATATGCCCTCCAATCTGCTCAAGGTTAAACCTAACTGCTTGCCTCAATATCTTGATTCTCTTTCTGTCTTTCTCTAAAACTGTTCTTGTTTGTCTGAATCCTTCTTAATGCGCTGAAAATGAAATGTATACCCTTCCCCCTTTCTGTGTTTTCCAGTTTGCATTTCCCTTCTTCCAAATAACAGATGGAAGAAAATTAAAAGAGTGGAATTATAGGCACGTCTTGAAATAATCCAGACAAGAAGCACACCCGGATATACTAGCTGTAATTTAATTGTAAGGTTACATTAACTGAACCACAGAAGTCTGAAAGTACACCTCTCCCCTCTTGCCTCTATGATCCAAGAAACTTGAGACAGTCCATTCTGAGATATTTGCCAAGCCCCCAGTCATTTTGAATATTTATCTGACCTTTTCTATCTACTGTGCAGCTCTTCTTCCTGTCCCCCAAGGTCATTTCCACATCCCATTGCAGAAGGTGATAGACAGAAAGAAGAGAAGGAGGTAAGCATAGCACTGAAATCCTATGCTGAGTAAACAGTTGCAACCCTGGAATTTTCTGTAGCTGATTAACACAGCAATCTAGAGATAGAACTAGACTTACAATGCTTCACTTGGTGACCGTTCGAACTTGCAACCGCACTGAAAAAAAGTGACTTATGAACATTTTTCACACTTATGACTGTTGCAACATCCCCGTGGTCATGTTGTCACATTATCAAAACTAAATTTCTTGCCAACTGACTCACATTTATAATAGTTTGAGTGTCCCGGTGACATGTGATCCCCTTTTGCAACCTTCTCACCAAGCAAGTCAATAGGAAAATCAAATTCATTTAACAACCATGCTATTAACTTAACAACTGCAGTGGTTCATTTAACAAACTGTGACAAGAAAGGAAATAAATACAGAATGAGTTTGATCACTATTTTTTTTTTACTTCTCAGTCATAATGGGCACACACAGAGAGACATGGCATACGTGATGTAATGGTAAAGACACTGCAGATGGGGCAAAGAGATGCTGCCTAGGGAATGGTCAGATAAGAGATAGCATAGTCCGCATTTGGATAGTGGGTGGGGCAAGAGGCTCAGAAGACACCCTCCCTAATTTCTCAACCTATATAGGAGACTGTGGGAAAATTGTACTCAGGTAAGTTCTTTACCATTTTCAGATTTTAAGGAAGAACCAGCTGATCAGGAATTTGTATTGAACATGGTTACTGTAATGGTACATGAGAAAGACCTGACAGACAGAGCAAAGAGATACTGCCTAGAACTAAGGAGGTCTAGAACAACCTAGAACTCAGGAGAAATTCCCTGACAATTAGAACAATTAACCAGTGGAATGACTTGCCTCCAGAAGTTGTGGGTGCTCCAGACTTCCGGTTCCTGTTTCTAATGGAGCAGTCGGAAGATTCAGAATGCCAAACCCTTCCGCTGAAATTTCTTTTTACTGGGGACCCTAAGGGGCCAGAACCCACCCTGAAGGGATGGAATGAAGGAAGGAAATCTCAGGGACTTAGGAGAGATGGCAGTCTCCCCGAACAGTCTAGGAGAAGCCTCCCAGAAACAAATAGAAGAAAAGGCTGGCTAACTCCATTTCCAGTCACAGCTGAAAACAACGGAAGTCATAAGCTTTTAAACTAAGCAGATTTTAAACAGCATGCTTGAATCTGGGTAAGAACATTGATTTTCTCTATCCTACCTATTTTCCTGAAGAATAAAGTCCCAAAAATAAGAGATCTCAAAAAAAAAAAAAAAAGACAGGGATTCTACTCCTTTTGGTTACCGGAAGCTGTGAAACTTACCCTTTAGAGAGAGAAAAAAAGACTAGAAAGACCTGAAAAATGAGCAAACACTTACACCTACTGGTGGGTGAGGATTTCTTTTCTCTGACCCTCAAAGTACTTAAAAAAATGCGGCTGTGTAAACAAAGTGAGAGTAACAAGTCTGAAGTAATGAATACTTTACAAAAGGAAACATGATAAGCGGCAATAATTTCAAAGGACAATGATTTTAAACCACAAAGAAATACAGAACAACCTTGAGAGTATGAATCATCTCCAACTTAATTTCACTCCAAGAAATTTCCCAGGAAAATACAGTAGAGATGACTGAATATAATTTTGAGGATAAAGACTTAAAGATGGAACCGTATAAAATAAAATAAAAATATGATTTAATTCAAATGGGAAATATTTCAACATGTCCAAGCAACTTTGAAGATAAGGAAAAGAATGAGAAAAAAATACTTTACAGGGAAACGAATGATGCAGCAAAACATACTGATTAAGAAAGGCAATGGCCAGAGAAAAAAGATTAAAATGGAAATCAAGAAAATAGATGATGGGACTTATCAGAGAGAATACTTAAAAATACTTAAAGAAGAAACATTTGTTTGAATATGGCTAAAAATGGAAAAACTTTGGAATATATTAGTCTTAGAGGGATGATTTTATATATATATAATTAATACAATATACTTTTTTTTCTTTTTCCTTTCTGTAAAAAAAAGTTGAAATGATTTAAACAAAGCAAAAGTTTTAGTTATTTAAATGTGACAATAAGAAAAGCATAAAAATGTGTTTTGAATGAGAGTTAAAGGATTAGATGGTTAGATTTACTGAACAGAATGCTTAAAGTTTAAATAGATTAAATACATTCTCAGCTATGGTCAAAAAGAATAAGAAATTGAGGGAATAAATATATATTAGATTAGGAGGGATACATATCTTCAGTCGTATGTTATTTTTTGTATCTCAGTGCTTTTGTCTTTTTTCTTTTTTCTTTCTTTTTTCCCTCTTTTTTGTCTCTCTCCTCTTTTCTTTTCTCTTTCTACTTTTTTACTTATTGATTAAGAAATATAAAAGTATGAAAGGTCTTATATGGAAAAAATAGAATTAAATCCACCAATGTAAATGTAGTTAATAGTTGAGAAAATTGTCACTAGTAAGAATATTTAGAATTTGGGGGGAGAAATAAGCTGAAATAAGCACGGTAACAGGATTTATGATAAGGCAACTACGATAAGGATTATTGGAAAAACTATATACTTAATTGTTGTTTATTAAAATAATGAGGATTGTTTTAATCTCATGTTTTGCAAAGAAAGATGCTTTGGGGAAAGGGGAAATCAATGAAATTAACATATGGAATATAAATTATAGAAATCAATTTGTTAAAGATTGTCTTATAAAAGTTACCCAGACAACATACAGTACTGTTTACAAATTAATGAATGATTTATGTTATGTTAAAAAATACCAATAAAATATATACAAAGAGAGAGAGAGACAGAGAGACAGAGAGACAGAGAGAGATGACTGTGGGAAAATAAGATGGCACAATTTAAAAAAAGAAGGTGTAAAAACTTATGTGTAGATTTTTTAAAAAAAACAAGTTTTATTAATTTTCCAGTTTTACATCCAAATAGTTAAGAAGCAGCATGATGATTGGGTAATCAATAGTCTAATAACAAGATCTATTGTACATGTCTCAGGTTACATCATCAAAAATTTCCTATTTACCTTAATTACTATATCACATTCAAGTTAGTACATTTCTAATTATAATACAATCAGTTAAAACATTCATCAATATATTTTTACTTATATATATCCATGTTCTTTTTAAAAAAATTTCCTAATTTCAATTACGGTGTTCAATTTGGCCTTTAAAGTCCATAATAATTAGATTTCAGGTAGCCGAAATTTCCCTTATTTCATTACATAATAGCTGTCATATCTATAATACACATATTGCTTACTTAAATACATTCTTGTTTTATTTCACAGATATATTCTATTTCTCATCCTAGTACCTCATCACTTACTAATAAAGTATCATTTATTGTCTCAATCCATAATTCAAAACTATATTCCAATAGCTAATTTTCATTTTCCTTGTAAATCTAAGTCCTAAATATTAAATCAGTTAATATCTTTTAAAGTCTCCCCTTAGCCCGTTAAGTGAAGTTTTGCGCTCTTTCATTATGAATAAAAAAATCCCATTTTTGAGTCTAACTCTGGCTTTCTTTTTGTGCCATGCCCTCAAGTGGATCTCCCTTCATTCCTACACATGTTATTTGAATCAAGGGAGACCAACTAGTTGTCAATTTTTCAAAGGAACTGGCCCCTTTGTAATCATTAAATTGTTGTCCTAATAGTTCAAATCTCCATGTTTGATTTAGTATATTTGTCATCAGTTCAGTCTGGTTTTCTTCTTCTTCCGGTTTCATCTGGCTTGGGTAAGAAGACATGACCAATGTTGTGATTGTTGTTTGGTTGTCTAGATTCTCAATATGCTGTATTTGTTGATCTTTAGCACCCTCCATTTTAGTGTTGCTTTCTTCAGATTCTGTTGCTTTTTGAATTGTAGATTTTTTAATTGAAATCAAGGTTTGGCTATCAAAATTCTTACTGGATTGTAGTTGTTCTTTAAAGTCCTCTGTCTTGATATTAATTTCTTTCTCTTCTGTTGCTTTTTGGGTTGTAGGTTCATCAGCTGAAATCAGAGCTTCATTTTGTAAATTTAGGCTGGCACCTTTGTCTTTCAGTCTGGAATTCATTAGCTCAGTAGCTTCAAGGATCTTTTCAAGTATAAGCTTATAGTTAAGTTGTGGGTAGTGTTCTTCCATTTCTAAGATGTTTACAGATAGTCCTTTAGTGGAGGCTATTTTTGTTAGAGGGATGGGGTGGCTCAGTGGGTTAGGACACTGAGCTTGTCGATCAGATGGTCGGCAGTTTGGTGGGTTGAATCCCAAGTGCCGCGTAACAGATTGAGCACCTGTTACTCGTCCCAGCTTCTGCCAACCTAGCAGTTCAAAAGCACATAAAAATGCAAGTAGAAAAATAGGGACCACTATGGTGGGAAGGTAACAACGTTCCGTGCGCCTTTGGCATCTAGTCATGCCGGCCATGTGACCACAGAGACGTCCTCGGATAAGCGCTGGCTCTTCGGCTTTGAAATGGAGATGAGCACCGGCCCCTAGAGTTGGAAACGAATAGCACACATGTGCATGGGAACCTTTAACTTTATTTTTGTTAGAGGTCAGTGAATATCCACCTCCATTATTCCTAGAAGTTGTTTTCACCACCCAGCTGTTTCAGGTTATCTTTTTTAGATAGTACCAAGGACAAATCTAGGCTGTAAGCAGGTTTCACAGTCAAAAAAAGTTCACTTGCTATACCAGGCTTCACCATAAGATGTTCCCGATAGCATGTAAAGTCTTTTTCCAAACTCAAGTTAGGCTTTTATCCAGTTTAATTTATTTTTTCCAGCTTAACAAATAGATAAGGTAATAGGTCCCCGTAGGAATAGGAACTTTTTGGGACTCCAAATATCCAAAAGGTGCAAGTCCACTTATTTAGTTATTTAGTTTAGTTATTCTTTTCTTTTCTTTTTGAAGCTTTATTTCCCCAGATAGGCAAACATTGCCATTCCAAAGGGGTGAAAGAAAATTTCAAAACGCTCCCACAGGAAAGTAGTTGGGGATAAAAGAAAGGTAAGGTAAGGACTCACCCAATTCCTCCGTGTTGCTTTCATCGTGCTTGGTGGTGCATTTGTCTTTTGGCTGGTACGGCTTAGTGATTGGCCACGTTGATGGCTGATCTTTTCTTCATTGGTCCAAAGGAGCTGCTCGAGATCAAACAGAGGGGCTGCCACCCCTTTGCGATCAGTCAGAGGTCCTCCTCAAGGTTGTCGCCCCTCAAGAGCAACTTTTGACTCTTTTCAGGGTCTTCCAACAAAGGAAAACCAGGTGGCAGAGAGAATG
Organism: Daboia siamensis; assembly: GCA_024449315.1. Taxonomy (NCBI): domain Eukaryota; kingdom Metazoa; phylum Chordata; class Lepidosauria; order Squamata; family Viperidae; genus Daboia; species Daboia siamensis. The sequence goes on from JAKJMR010017822.1 coordinate 404,296, forward strand.
CTCTCACTGCATGTCCGCCGGTGCCGTGATCGCAAACCAGAAGCCAAACTTATATGTAGATTTTGATCCACTTTCCAAAAAAGGGGATAGAGGAAAAAGAATGGAACAAATCTGTGTGTGAATGTGAAAATAATTTTAAATATAATCTGAATGAGTTAAACAATCTGTCATGGTTCCGACAGATGAGTCTGGTTGCCACAATCCTCATTTCTGTTATGCACATTTAATTAAATTATGCTCCCATATTATTTTTCTAATTTTTAGGGAAAAACAAACAAAAGCAGTAGCACATCTGAGACACTTTTTCACATTCATTATGAAATGTTGTTCCAGGCATTCTGTTTTCTTAAATAAGGCAAAGCAATTTTTTTGCTTTTGAAGTTCTTGTCTAAAAATGTGGTTGAAATCTCTAGTTATCTGCTTTGGAATGCAAATTTATCCACTTCGTAATGCTTGGATGTATTATGTATAAAGCATAATTTCCTTGAAAACTCATCCAGATCAGAATGATGGGGGTGTCATAGCATTTCATTTTCAGCTGCCTTTCCTATCATGTATACCAACAGATAATTCAGTTCTTCAAATGGCAAGTGATATATAGCCAAAGCAACACACTGAACCATCAGTTACCAAATCAATCAGATTGGATCTGGAAGGGATCTTGGAGGTCTTCTAATCTGACCCCCTGTTCAAGCAAAAAGACCGTATTCCATTTCAGACAAGTGGCTGTCTAGTCTCTTCTTAAAAACCTCCAGTGATGAAGCACCCAAAATGTCTGAAGGCAAGCTATTCCACTGGTTAATTGTTCTCACTGTTAGGAAGTTTCTCCTTAACCCAGGTTGCTTCTCTCCTTGATTAGTTTCCTTTCTTTCTTTCTTTCTTTCTTTCTTTCTTTCTTTCTTTCTTTCTT
>JAKJMR010017822.1:417041-422041 GCA_024449315.1 Daboia siamensis
ATATATACACACACACACACGCACACACACACACACACCCCTTCACCTGTTCATAAATGGTGCCTTGAAATGTAAAAAATGTTTTCAGGCATAGGGACATGAGATGAAGCTAATCTTCGTTGCTAAGTGAATCTTGATGCTGCCCCGCTCCCTGCTGTTGCAAGCGGTCCCCAATTACAGCAAGTGCTAAGTCTTGTGGAATTGAGGTGAATAGGGAGGTGACATCATAGGAAACCATGATCTCCCCCTCCTCTATGCTGACAGATCTAATTTTCTCTAAAAATTCTCTAGAGGAGTTCACAGTGGTATCTTTGTTCATTACTAGATATCTTAACCTGCCATATAGCCATTTGGCTAGCCCCGAGATTGGAGTTCCCCTAAATGACACAATGGGTCTTAGGGGAGGTCCTTCCTTATGGATCTTGGGGAGTCCATAAAATCTGGCAGTAGGCGCGTCTCTGGGGCGCATAGTTCTTAAAGCCTCCTCCCCTATTTTCCCTTGTAGTTTTAATCTTTCTAATACCTTGGAAATTTGGTTCCTGAGGGTTGTCATAGGGACTTTTTTGACAGTCTGGTAGGTGCTGGTGTCATTGAGCAGTGTGAGGGCTTTGTGGATATAATCAGGTCAGTCCATTACGACCGTTGCTCTGCCTTTGTCAGCTGGGAGGATGACGATGGATGTGTCATCCTGCAATTGCTTTAGGGCTTCTTTTTCAGTAACTGATAATGTTTGACAGTGTCTATGAGTCATAAGTAGGCTTGTGATGCAGTGCCTGATAGAGCCCCTGGTCTCTTCATTAATATTCACTTGTTGGATAGCTGATTCAAAGGCCACCACAAAGTCCACAGTGCGCGCATCCATTAGATTGTAACCTGCGTCACTTTGTAACAATTCAAATTGTTTGTAAGAAAGCGTCTTAGATGATAAATTATGTACCAAACCATTGTTAGAACCAGGGTTGCTTATTGCGCGCAGGCGCTGCATTTTGCGATGCAGGACCTCAGTCCTGAGTTGCTTGGTCTTTTCTGTAGCTTCGCTAATATGGCAAGCGAGAAGCTGGTAATGCTGGTGTGCAAGGATTTGTTGGCAACATTCCTGGTATTCACAGGCTGCCATCGTCATAGTGTGGATACGGACAGGATACTTCATTACGAAAGTAATCACCCCACAACCCATAAGGCCAGCTGTATTAGGACCTTCTTTAGATGTATAGACACACATTGCAACACGAATAAGGCAAAAAGGAAAGAAAGACGCCAACTTTATCATGTCTGAAGAAAGAACGGATACCCACCTAACTTAATTAGACAACACAGCAGGCCAGGTAAACCTACCCGCCATCAATGTGAAAATGCCTTAACATCACAGATAGCACTGCCTTATATCCACTGTGTATCCGAGGCCACAACACACATACTATCCCCTCACAAGGTCGGTGTTGCCCACAGACCTGATCGGACTTTACGAGCTTGTGTCATGCACTCTAAAGAGCCACTCCCCAATGAAGAAAAATCTTCAGTCGTGTACAAGATGTCACGCCAGAATTGCAATTGCAATTACATTGGGGAGACAGCAAAATGACTGAGGACTAGGGTACATGAACACAAGCTCGCTATTAGAAGACAAGAACAACATTCACAGTGTGGGCACGTATGGCTACACACAACCACGTCTTAATCTAACAGGGACCGAGGCAATTGCCAGTGACAACACTAAAGGCGACCACTTGTTTAAGGAAGCTTGGTTTTCAAACCACTCCTCTATCAACTGGCACATAGACCTCCCCCCTGCATACCAGGAACTAAGGAACTGAGAAGAGGAATGATGTGCACGATATGAAGGCAAACAGCACAAACATTCACAGAGCGCCTCATTGTATCAAAATCAAGATTGCACCAACACATAACCACCCTGCATTGTAGAACACAGGGAAGAAGAGAAACAACTATTTAGAACCTCTGGTATAAGAACACGGGCAATGACTAGAGCTATGGCTACAACACATGGAACTATCAGCAATCCACTTTTGACAACAGACACCCAGAGACAACTACATCCCCAAAAAACAGATGCGCGACAACTCAAAGAAATATGGCCGACCTCAACAAACAGACCGATGACACGCTCCATGAGCGGAGTGCAGACACCAACAGTATAAACGCGATCTCCCCACCCCAGCGTTTCCATCCTGACGACGTTGGCAGTTAGCCAACGAAAGCTTGATCTTTTAGCAATAAAAACTGTTTTAGTTTTTCTTATTCCATCCCAGTGTTCACTTAGTTTATATGTGTGTGTGTGTGTGTGTGTGTGTGTGTGTGTGTGTGTGTGTGTGTGTAAATTATTCAAATTGCTAATAAAGACTTTAGGGAGACTTGACAAATACTTTACACACACACACACACACACACACACACACACACACGGGATGTGGTGGCTCAGTGGGTTAGGACACTGAGCTTGTCGATCAGATGGTCAGCAGTTTGGCGGGTCGAATCCCGAGTCCGCGTAACAAAGTGAGTGCTGGTTACTCGTCCCAGCTTCTGCCAACCCAGCAGTTCAAAAGCACGTAAAAATGCAAGTAGAAAAATAGGGACCACTACGGTGGGAAGGTAACAGCGTTCCGTGCGCCTTTGGCATCTAGTCATGCTGGCCACATGACCACAGAAACATCCTCGGACAAGTGCTGGCTCTTTGGCTTTGAAACGGAGATGAGCACCGGCCCCTAGAGTTGGAAACGACTAGTATGCATGTGCGGGGGAACGTTTACCTTACACACACACACACACACACACACACACACAAGGATGCAGTTAGAAACTAGTTACTTTAAATAGTGGAGTCCTTTGGGTGAAATAGAACACGTGGCCACTGTAAATCCAAACGACACTACAAATATCTAGCCAGAGGGCTTTCTCAAGCAGTAGAAACAGACCTTCAATTTTCAAGAGAATGGAAATGCTTGTAGCAAGAAAGGATTCAATTAGAGGGTTCGAATTACATCTCCCTCCACCCCATATATCTGCATGCAGATTGCACTTTAATTTCTGCTTGGAATTAGCAGTGTATAACGACAAGCAGATTCAAATCCAGGTTCCTGAAAGCCTACTGAATTTTTTATAGGTGCTGTGTTTGCACCCTGCTTTGAGAGAAAGGGCAACTTCAATCCATTAGCCAGTCCCTCTGCTTTAACAAAAGGACACTGAATGTGGCATTTAAACCCTAGAATTTAAGAAAGGAAAGAAGAAAGGGGAATGGTAAGCAAGATATGATCAGTCAGGGATGGTTTGGACAAGCAGAACATTCTGGGTGACAGGATCAGAACTAATTATTTTGATTGCAAGGAATTATTTCTGTTTTTCTTATCTTGCAAAGTGGTACATCCCGAGTAAGAATGCCTTCTACTTCTGATTATCAGGGATGAGTCTTCTTATCAGCTTCATTTACTATATCATTTTTTTCGCCACTGTGCAAATTTCTGTACTTATAAATGGGCCTTGGAAAGAGCCTATATTGTGCAACCATCTTCCTCTAATGAAAGACAAAACCAGAAATGTTCCATAATGTAATTTTCACAGTCTCAAGGCTCTGAACCCATAGATAACATCTCCCCACTCCAATTTGGCTATGCTGACCCTACACCAACGAATCTAATTCAAAGGCAGCTAGCCTTTTCCACAAAGATGAGGGGGTCAACCTATTTTTCAAAGCACCAGAAGGCAAGTCTAGAAACAATGGATGGAAACAGAGAGAACAATTAACCGGTAGAACAGCTTGTCTTTAGAGGTTGTGGGTGCTCCATCACCGGAGGCTTTTAAGAAGAGGTTGGACAGCCATTTGTAGGGAATGGTATAGGGTCTCCTGCTTGAGCAGGGGGTTGGATTAGAAGACCTTCAAAGTCTCTTCCAACTCTGCTATTCTGTTAAATAACCCCTTCCGCCTCTGTTCCAGACAGTTGATCAGTGATATCCTCTGTAAAGTCATTCTCCATGAAGTTTTTTAGGATTTATTGGCTACAGTTCTTTTCTAATAAACGTTGATCTCATCTTTCAGTCCTTTCTGGGTGTAAGAAAGCTTTTTTTTTATATGGTCATCAAATGTTTCCCTTCCATAATATGGTAAAACTGAGTGCAGAGGACAGCAACAACAATGACTAGGGGTTTGAAAGCTAAACCAGATGAGCGACTGAGGGAACTAGGTGTGTCTAATTTAAAGAAGAGAAGGATTAGGCGTGACATGATAGCTGTCTTCCAATGTTAGAGGGATTGTCACAGAGAAGAGGGGGTCTACCCAAGAACCTGTCCTGAGGACAGGACAAGAAGTAACAGGTGGAAACTTATCAAGGAGAGAATCAAACTAGAACTAAGGAGAAATTTTCTGTCAGTGAGAACAATTAATCAGTGCAACAACTTGCCTCTGGAAGTGATGGGTGTGCCATCACTTGAGGTTTTTAAGAAGAGTCTAGACAGCCACTTGTCTGGAATGGTATAGGGCAGTGATGGTGAACCTTTTAGAGACTGAGTCCCCAAACTGCAACCCAAAATCCACTTTTGTATCATCAGGTGCCGGGCAGGCGTGGCCCATGGGGTGGGTGTGGCCCATGGGATGTGCGTGGCTGTGGTGGTAACGGCAGACTGGGTGGGACTAAAAAGTTCAATCCATCAATTCCAACTTTGTGAGAAGTTGAAATTGATTGATTGATTGAAACTTTTTTTTTTTTTTTGCACACAGCAGTGGAGGCCTAAAGCGAAAAGGTTTTATAAAACCCAGATGAAGGCCCAGGACTGTGGCAATGGCACATGTGCCCACAGAGAGGGCTCTGCGTGCCACCTGCGGCATGCGTGCCATAGGTTCACCACCACAGGTATAGGGTCTCCTGCTTGAGTAGGTTCCCTTTCAACTTTGTTATTTTATTATTCTGTTAACTACCAGCCTGCTTTCTTTTCTGCAAATGAGCAGGTTGGACATTGCTCTACATATTTCCTTAAGAAAGAAGGTAGCT
>JAKJMR010017822.1:427041-446584 GCA_024449315.1 Daboia siamensis
ACAGCTGGATAATAGGCAAGGTAATGGGTTCAGAAGAGACACCCCCCCCTAGTTTCTCAGGCTGTATAGGAGACTGAGGAGAGAGAAAAAATATTTCAAATTTGCAAGAGGTTCTGTTAATGTAGCTTTACCACAAAGTAGAATTTGTTTATCTATTCACATTTCCTGTCTGGTCTACCTGGTAAGGTGGGACATCAGTCTTGCAAGTCTGAAAATACAGTACAATTCCCCCACTTATTCTCTTTCTTCAAGAAGAAAGGAAAGTGATTTTTAAATTCATAATGTCAGTCATATTTAATGAAAGAAAATATTATGTGAAGGATTGAAATCCCAACATAGGCTTAGCAACACAGCATTCTTCACACTGTTTAACAGTTTCCCATTTTCTATTGATTGGGGGAAAAAAATTTCTAAGCATTTTTAAACTGTGAAATCTTAAGAGATTTGGCTGCTTTGTCTGACAGCACCAAAGGCCTGTCTGAACTCATGTGACAATCACAAAATCTCCTTATTGTTTGTTGTAGGTTCAGTGTGAGACTGTATAAGTCAGAGAGGGGAAACAACAATGCTGGTTTCTTTTTATTAGAAAGACTGAGCAAAATACTGTTTCTTTATAAAATAATCCTTTTTGTCTTGATTACTTCATTAGACATCTTATTATTGTAAGTCCTATCATCTTAAAGCTGTTGAGATTGAGAAACAGTGGACTAGACAACAAAATTACAGAGTTGGAAGGGACCTTGGAGGTCTTCTAGTACAACTCCTTGATTGAGCAGGAGACCCTATATCAGGGGTAGGCAACCTTGGCTCTTTCATGACTCATGGACTTCAACACCCAGAATTCCTGAGCCAGCCATGTTGAAGTCCATGAGTCATAAAGGGGCCGAGGTTTTTTTTGTTTTTTTTTTTAAATTCCATTTATATCCCGCCCTTTTCCGAAGACTCAGGGCGGCTTACAAGCTTAGCAGTAGCCTTCATTCTATGTATATGCCTGCTTATTAGGGCTTTCACACACACCCCAAGCGGGATTATTACAAAGTCAGCTTATTGCCCCCAACAATCTGGGTCCTACCCCCGCCCTATACCATTCCAGGCTAGCCAATTTCTTCCCAAAAACCTCCAGTGATGGAGCACCCACAACTTCTGGAGGCAATTCGTTCCACTGATTAATTGTTCTAACTGTATGGGCTCTTCTAAACTCTACAATTTAAAATTTCATCTCATCCATTTGTTTGCTTGCTTGTTTATTTATTTATCTGGAACACTTACATCCCCCCCACCCCGCCGCAATTAAAAGAACATCACTCTGGGCAGTGTACAGAAATCACCAACAAAAAATCACAAAACACAAAGGGCTGTCATTTATAACATTAACAATTAGCTAAAACAATGAACTAGCTACTATTTCCCTGGGACCTTATGTATTTTTTTCCAAGGGAAGGTTACCAGTCTGAGGAGATTCTTGTATTATAGGGAGAACATAATAAAGTAGTTCTATTGAACTCTGCATGTGAGGCTCTGGTTGTTTGTGCCTGTCACATCTGTTTTCCACAAATAGGGGACAAATAGCTGGCATCAAATTCCTTTCAGAATTTACATGGGAGACTGTGGGCTGAGATTGGCAAGAGTTTATTGAAGCAGCATCAAAGCATCTTGGAATAAGCAAATACTACAAACTGAACCTCTGACATTTTCTGAGCTTTGGAGTGTGCTTTTATTGTTAGTGATTCACAGTAACCTTTGAGATTGTACAGTAATATAGCACTTTCCTACTCCTGGCACAAAGATAGATAATCTACATCAGATACAACAAGACAAGCCCTATTTATCCCATAACATTTTTTCCCCTCTTCTTATACCGTAGCTCAAACAACTGTGCTATTTATATGTCTACACAACCCACGCTTGAATTTGGCACATTTCAAAATGGGTTTTCCAGGCCTGCTTTTTGTAGCTAATTAAGGATCATAGAAAATGCTTGCACCATTCCAGCTTGCCAAAGTTACTACAGCTTCATAACTGCCTTTCAGACAGAGATGTCCATCTGTAGATTTATTTTATTTATATTTTGAAGTGGACTGATCTCACCTATACTTACTGAGCTGATATGCAGCTTGGTTTGTTGTTCTATTGCAATTCTTGCATTTCCCTAAATATTGCAATATATTGTGTGTCCACACAAAATATAGTGGGCAGCAACTTCAAAAAGCATGGCAGGTTTGGATCTGATTAATGATAATGATAACTTTATTGTCACTTTCAATGTACACCAATTGGCATACATCAAAATGAAATTTCATTGCATACAGCTCTCAAAGGGTCACCACCTCTGATATATACTCCTTGTTCGGGGCCCGCTCAAATTTCACATTGTCCATTTTAGTCTCTAGGGAGTGAATGATGGCAAACGGGACAGATGGAAATGGGGCTCCATGTGGATTAGCCCTCAAATTCGCTTGTATTCTGACAACCTCGCCTTCTTTCCTTTTTCTGATCCTGACTCTTTCACCTTTTCCTTAAAGAGGCCTTGCTTCTTTTCGCCCCTGGAGCACACTGCTGCCGCCACCAACTCCTCCAAAAGCCTCTCTCTCTTCTCTGGGCCTGCTGACAGCCTCATCCAGTTCCTTCGCTCCATAAGCTCCAGGTCCTCTCCTCCTCTGCCTCCTCTGGAAACAGCCCTGATTTGCAATACAATCCATCACTGGGCCAGCAGTCAGATCTTGCTGCTGGTAGAACAAATTCAAACAGCGCCAACGACTTTTAACGGTCTCACCAACAGTTCCAAAACAACTAGAAACTTGCCATGCCAGCAAAGATTGTCAGTCATATGTCATATGTTACCTTAGTTCCACCATGTTGCTCAAACACATTAAAATCTTCCTGATCATGTGGCCTATGCCCTTACTATCCCTCCCAAAACTATTCGCCTTCAAGAGCCAATGCAGCTGCAGACATTCCAGGTGCCGCCATCTTAGATATCTGGATAGGAGACCACCAGAAAATTCCAGGGCTGGGCAGGGTCTATACTTGACTGGAAATTTAAAGGGGAAATGTTGCCAAGAAAACGTCATGAATACAGAGTCAAGCTTGACTTATAAAAAAAAGTAAAGGAGTCCCTGCAGATTTCATTCCACTAGTCATTGCTGACTGTAGGAGGCAGTGCTCATCTTTGTTTCAAGGCCAAAGAGCCAGCACTGTCCAAAGACATTTCTGTGGTCATGTGATCAGCATGATATCACAGAGTATTGTTACCTTCCCACCAAAGTGGTACCTATTTATCTACTTGCATTTGCATGCTTTTGAACTGCTAGGTTGGCAGGAGCTGAAGTGAGGACAGGAGCTCATCCTATCATGTGGTGCTCGGATCTCGAACCTGGGCTGCCGGCTTTCCAATGGACAAGCCCAGGATCTTAACTGCTGAGCCACCACACCACCCTAAGCTTGACTTATAGGAGACTTTGTTTTCCACTCAAGAAAACCAACCACCACCACCACCAAATGGACCTAAAAATTAATGCATCTAGATTAAATAACTTTAGAAATACATAGAGAAAGATATATTTATATGGACAGACTTGACCATAGTTTCAACTGGGAAACTGTCAGCATCCTAGACCAAGTGAAATCCAAAAATGCAAGGGAATTCCTGGAAACATGGAACTTAAACAAATCCATTTTCAGTAGACACATAGAGATAAACAACATATACAGACCATTTGAAAAGGCAATAAAAAAGCTAAGGAAACAAAAAGATCACAACACCAAAACCCAGATAATCAGGGATTAACACCAGACAAACAGTCAAGCATAAATTAGTATCCTAATCAAGGAACAACCAAGCAGAACACCACACAATCACCAATATTGGCAGGACAAGCCACATAAACAGGGAGCAAATCCCACATTCATTAGCAATGATGATGTAACCTAGTTTATTTTTATTTATTTATTTTCATTCCATTTATATCCCGCCCTTCTCCGAAGACTCAGGGCGGCTTACAAGCTTAGCAGTAGCCTTCATTCTATGTATATGCCTGCTTGTTAGGGCTTTCACACACACCCCAAACGGCATTATTACAAAGTCAGCTTAATTGCCCCCAACAATCTGGGTCCTCATTTTACCTACCTCGGAAGGATGGAAGGCTGAGTCAACCTTGAGCCTGGTGGGATGCGAACCTGCACTAATTGCAGGCAGCTGGTGTTACTTAAGGAGGCATTAGCCCACTGCTCCACCAAGGCTCTTTTGGGTATCAAAACCTCTGCAAGCAAACAACAAACTCAGAGAATGCCAAGGACTTCACAGAAAATATATACAAAGTTTTATGAGGTTGTGTTTGTTTGTTTTTCCAAACAAACACAAAATATTGCAGAACCAGAACTAGGCATGTTTATGAATGAATGTAAATATAAAATTAACATGGCTTGCAAATACATTGATTTGGCCTCCTTTTGCCTATTATTGAAGTAGTGACCTATGCATCCTCATCAGTTTAATGATAAACTGGGAGTTAAAAATGGCAAGTTCCATTTGGGAGATTCTTTTTTTCTTTCCTTACTCTTTGTTAGCTAAACCATTTCTAACATTTAGAGCCTCTCAGAAGCTGATAGATGAGGACTGAAATTATTCCTACTCCATAGCATTTTCTGCTTTGGAAAAGAAACCAAGTCAAGCTGAAAAATCTTCATCTTGAGAACTCTTGCTGTGGCTCCCTTGCGTTAAAGCTATACTGGCATCCCCCAAGTTTCAGCTCTCAGTTTATCTTGTTAACATTGAATGCTCTCTGTCTTTAATGCCTGATAAAATTTACACATCATGCAAAGTCATGGTTAAACGCAGTGCTTTTTTTGTAAAAGAAAAAGGTGATGGAACTCACTCATGTTATACAACCCGCCTTGCCTACCCTACAAGGTTCCATACAAAAAAGGTGCCGGAACTCCGTTCTGAGCGCTCAATGAGAAAAAAAGCCCTGGTTAAAGGTAAAGGTAAAGGTTCCCCCGCACATGAGTGCTAGTCGTTTCCGACTCTAGGGGCCGGTGCTCATCTCCGTTTCAAAGCTGAAGAGCCAGCGCTTGTCCGAGGACGTCTCCGTGGTCATGTGGCCGGCATGACTAGACGCCAAAGGCGCACGGAACGCTGTTACCTTCCCACCGTAGTGGTCCCTATTTTTCTACTTGCATTTTTACGTGCTTTCAAACTGCTAGGTTGGCAGAAGCTGGGACAAGTAACAGGCGCTCACTCTGCTATGCGGCACTCAGTATTCAACCCACCAAACTGCCAACCTTCTGATCGACAAGCTCAGGGTCCTAACCCACTGAGCCACCACGTCCCTTGTGTTAAAGCTATACTGGCATCCCCCAAGTTTCAGCTCTCAGTTTATCTTGTTATCTGTCTTTAATGCCTGATAAAGTTTACACATCGTGCAAAGTCATGGTTAGCTTGACCTTGATTTATTAAAAATGGATTTGTCTTGCTTCACATCCTATCCTAAGCATTACAAACAAGAATGACCAAGTACATAAAACACATTAAATCAAACTCAAAGAAAATCACAACGGCCAGGTGCCCACAGCACAGTAAAACCAACCAATCTCATTTCTCAATCTCTTATCCTTGTGGCTTTTCCCCCTGAATCCTCAAGCTGAAGAAGAAGCTGAAGAAGAACAGGAGGAGCAGAAAAAGAATAGCAGGAAAAATGGTGGAAGACCCAATGGGTGATATGCTCATCCACGAGAAAGAGGAGTCTGGAAACAAGTACATTAGGTCCCACCAAGATATGGAAGCTTTCTCCAACCAACATGGAAAGAATACCAAATACCTTAAAAGGCAGAAAGCTAAGGGGAACAGTAAGTCCTTGTTTAACAACTGCTTCATTTAGCAACCATTCACAGTTATGATGGTGATGAAAAAGTAACTTTGCAACAACCCTTGCATTTACAACTTTGCAGATCTGTAAAGCAAAGGAAAGCTGAAATAAGATCCTAAGTGTTCTCTGAGCTTGGTGCTTTTCTTGCAGACATTCCATTACCAAACTAGGTAACATCATCAGCGCAGTGGTAATGAAATCCGCAAGAAAACAGCCAAGCTCAGAGAGCACTGATGATCCCACAGCTCAACCCTGAGCTATGAATATTCTCTTCTATCGATAAGATACTAAACACAGTTGCAGTTTCACTTATTGATTGCTTCACTTCTTAATGTCCAAGTTATGAGTCTTAGCTGTGGTAGCTAAACAAGGGCTACCTGTATCCTTTCTCATTGCCTGGCCCTGTTCACAGTCTGCTTGGTAAGAAAACTTAAATCTATGAACCTAAACTTGATTTATGACCTAGAAGATTAGCTTGACATTTTAATTGCTGTTAAAGACAGATAACCACTGTTGCTTGCAAGGCCGGAACTCAATTTTCAGCCTTCCACGTGGGAGTAAGTTTGAGAGCAGAGGCTGGTGTGGGAAGTGGGTTGCATTCATTTTGCTTATTTTATGGGTGAAAAAAAAAACAACAACAGTAAAACTCATGCCACTGAAGATGAATGCTGCTGCATTGGCAGCCTGATTAGGAAGTTTTTGGGGTTTTTTTCCCCTGGGGTGCAATAGCCATAGATCGCATTCAGAGAACTAATTCAAACGGTATAATCTAATGATATCAAATTGTAGAAGTGGAGGGAACAGGAGGCTATAGATGGCTGTCAAGGAAACTGTTTCTGTTATTGAATGGCTCTTATTATCAAGCAAAGTCTCCTAAGGATCAGTCAGAGGCAGCTATCTGGCCTTGAAGCCCATTAACTTCAAAGTCCTGTTCTCTGTATTAAGAACTTTTTTGTTCATTCTTCTGTGTGACAGTTGTTCACTTAAATGATTGTATTGTTGCAATATAAGAAAATATTAGTAGGTCATGGTTGAATTGTGGGGTCCTTGGTGCTCTCCGAGCTTGGTTGTTTTCTTGCAGACGTTTCAGTACCAAACTAGGTAAGATCATCAGTGCATGCATGAAGTTATGTGATGGTAATGTGCTTCCCTAGTCTTCTCTTCACTGTATCAAACATTCATAAGACTTCTTATGTTCTACATTACAACATTATGTGGAGAAAGAGAGAGAGAGAGAAGGAAACAGTGAATGAATGAATGAATGAACAAATAAACGAATGAATGAATGAATGTCATGATTCAGTTACCCCTATTTCAGTATCACAGGTTGCCTTTTTCTGTTATACAGGGAGTCCTTGACTTGCAACCATTCATTTAGTGACTGTTTGAATTTACAAGTGAGATATGACTGTTTTTCACATTTATGACCATTGCAGCATCCCCAAGGTCACATGATCCAAATTTGGACTCTTGACAGTTTGAATTTTTGAATTTTATTGAATTTATATACTGCCCTTTCCCGTAGGACTCAGGGCGGTTTACAGGGTATATAAAATATTGATACAAAAATTAAGAACAATTTAAAAAGATTAAATTAAATCCCTAAAAAATATAAAACCCCAATTAAAAGCCCAATTAAAACTCAGCCTGGGCCAGAAAGCTCGAAGAGCCAGGTCTTCAGGTCTTGCCGAAATGATCCAAGGTCGGGGGCAGTCCTAAGCTCCACAGGCAGCTGGTTCCAAAGGGCAGGTGCCCCCATAGAGAAGGCCCTCCCCCTGGGTGTCATCTGCCGGCATTCTTTTACCGGCGGCACCCTGAGAAGGCCCTCCCTGTGGGAGCGCACAGGACGAAGGTGCCGGCAGCAGGTGTTCCCTCAGATATCCCGGACCCAAGCCATTCAGGGCTTTATAGGTCATCACCAGCACCTTGAATCTCACCCGGAGGGCAACTGGAAGCCAATGCAGCTCGCGGAGCAGAGGTGTAACATGGTGTTACATGGCTCATATTTACGATGGTTGTAGCACCCTGGGGTTGTGTGATCCCCTTTTGCGACCTTCTGACAAGCAAAGTCAATGGGAAAGTCAGATTCACTTAATAACCATGTTACTAAGTTAATTGCAGTGAAGAACTGTGGCAAGAAAGGTTGTAAAATGGGGCAAACCCCACTTAATAACTCTTGCATAGCAGTTGAAATTTTGGGCTCAGTTGTGGTTGTAAGTGGAGGGCTATCTTGTAGAGCGATAGCACGTCTGTATGTATATACACGCATGTGTGTATATGTTTATTATTTTATACAGCTGCCTATTCCATCTAGTGACTCAGGTAGTATGTCAGTCAAAGTACATCAGTCCCCTGCAACAGATTGGATGGAAGAAAAAGGAAGAAATGGGAAGCAGTAAAAAAAAAAAATGAAAACCACGAATGACAGATTGCAAACGGGATCTGGGCAATAACATTAGTCTGGCTGTGTTCGTGGAAGGTCAGGTAAGGATCTCCCAGGAGCAGTCAAACAATAGATTAATCTTATACTGCTAACCTTAGTTAATTTGTTTGTGACTGAGAATGCAGGCTGAGCTCATTTGTTCAGCTTACGGTTCAACGACTTGAACCATAACATAACTGGAACAAACTCCGAAAATGAGTTACTCCCATATACTGCTTAAAAGGGGTGGTCTGCATAATGCCACAATATTGCAGTGTATTGCTGTATACTGTCTTCAGGAATGGTATGTGACAGATGAAGTAAAAACATTTGAAATGAAACAAATTTCCTAATCTGTATATTTCTCTTTGAGGTGTGCAAAAGGTCTCACCAGTTGGTCACCAATATATGGGATGGAAGTGAGTTTGTAGTTTCTAATTACACCCCTGAATGCTCAACAAAATCTAATTGGGCTTTTCTGATTAGCGGAACACACAAATCTTCTAGAAGACCAAAGTGTACCAAGATTCAGAGTGAAGAAAACAGTGAGCATTTATTATCTTTTACTTCTTTGGAGCGATAGCTGATTAATTCCTATGATTTAGACAATGATACTGATTTTATCTCAGACAGAGCTTGATACTGGCTAATATTGCTTTAGAGATGTTCACACACTACCACTTTCTTTGGAAGGTTTAGGACTGCAGCTTATTTGACTCTTGAGAAGCAATCTGAAAAAAAGACAATCCAATTTTAAAGATAAAGCAAATGTCCAAGCGCTTAGAAATGAGACATAATCTTATTTTTTTTTTAAGGAAAGAAGCACTTATTTACAAAAATGATGCTCCAGGAGGAAGAATCAGATTCCAGGTTACAAGCTCTTACTAAGCTACCTCAGGAAGAAGAATCACTTTGTTGTAATCATCTCACCAACCTTTATTCCAAGCTCTATGTTCTCTCCACCATAAACATCCATTCCTGGATCGAGAAGACCGACTTCCCCAAAGAACTTCCGGTTCACCACAAAAGAACATCCAATCATAGCTGGTGTCCTGAGGAATAAATGGAAGAGAAGTAAGAAGCGCTTTGTTACTGTGGTTCAATTACATCTTTCCCAAGAGATAGAGGTCTAGTTGTTCATGGAAAACAATAGCAGTAGCAATAGAACTTAGACTTACTGTATATACTCTTCATAGTGTTTTTACAGCCCTCTTTAAGTGGTTCAGAGTCAGCATATTGCCCTCAACCAACAGGGTCCTCATTTTAACAACCTCAGAAGGATGGAAGGCTGAGTCAACCTTGAGCCATTCAGGATTGAACTCCTGGCTTTGGGCAGAATTAGCACACTGCATTTTAACCACTGCACCATCACAATAGAACACCTATTATGATAGAAATTTAAATATCAAGAGACAATCTGATGGTTGTGAGCATTATTGTGCCTGCAGACCCCTCCTTTGGTGCATAAGAAGCTCCCTGCTAACTTGTTAAATATTCTTCTACTTAGGATTCTTTTAATTAATCTAATTACATTCTTCTAATTAAAAAAAGAAATGGACGGTGTGCCAGCACTTAACAGTATCTCTGTTTGTGAGGATGCCTCTGGGGCTGATGGAGATACCACAAGAACGCTCTGAAAACTTCTCAGAGCCCAGTGTTCTGTTTTGAAAGATTTCCAACCCAAGCATCCAGAAAAAGACAAAATTAAATCTGGATGGGACAATTTATTCCTGAAGGTTTTAAGGAGATGATGGGTTGATCAGTTTGTCTTCAAATAGAACTGTGCTTTGTAACTGGCAGACTCTGTCAAATCAGATATTTTGTGATTAGCTGTGATATGCCTACAAATTCCAAATTTACCCTCCCAGCTCCTCCCCACCCCCCACCCTGGTGCATTCTTTTAATCTACTTTAAATAATTGATTCTTTTGTTCCGCTATTGTTATCCTGAAGATATTTCTTTTCATGCTTGGTAGATATCAAGCTTCCTAAAAGCTAACGCTCATGAGCCCCAATTTTGTCCACGGTGTATTTTCTTGTCAAAGATTATCTTAGACACCGACATGCTAACAATTTACTAGGGCTGGATGAAGCTCTGATTCGCTCAAGTCACCCTTTTGAACTGGACATCCCAATTAATTCGACGCATTGAATGGAACGGCTGAGCCAATGCATTCTCGTGCACACTCACAGGTGCTTCTTTTAATGCTATCAAGAGTATGTGGACTGAATCAAATTACTTGTTTGATTTCTACCCTGCCTTTCGTTCAGGAGCACAGAGCAGCAGTACAAGTAATCCTTGACTTAAAACAG
This sequence comes from Daboia siamensis, assembly GCA_024449315.1. Classification (NCBI taxonomy): domain Eukaryota; kingdom Metazoa; phylum Chordata; class Lepidosauria; order Squamata; family Viperidae; genus Daboia; species Daboia siamensis. The sequence continues at coordinate 437,640 of JAKJMR010017822.1, forward strand.
TTCATCTAGTGACCATTCAAAGTTACAAGGGTACTGAAAAAAAGTGACTTATGACTGTTTTCACACTTACGACCGTTGCAGCATCTCCTTGGCCATGTGATCAAAATTCAGATGCTTGGCAACTGACTCATATTTGTGACAATTGCACTGTCCTGGGGTCATGTGGTCACATTTTATGACCTTGTGACAAGCAAAGTCAATAAGGAAGTCAGATTCACTTAACAACCATGTTACTAACTTAACAACTGCAGTGATTCACTGAACGACTGACCTAAAGGAATGCAACTGATCCAACCATTGGTTGAACGTTAGTCTACCCATTCCTAATGCAAAACCTTCATAAGTCCATCACCCCAACTCTTGAGCTAAAACAGAGGGATCTGTCCCCAACTCTTTTTCTAAGGCTGAATTTGGTCCGGGAAAACAATTTTAGCACTATGGTTAGTCCTTGACTTCCAACCACCCTAACCCTAACCAGAATTTTAGTTACTATGCAATGCTTAGTTGTTAAGTGAGTTGTGTCCAATTTTATGACCTTGTTTGCCACAATTAAGCAAATCACTGCAGTTGTTAATCGTGCATGTTAAATGAATCTGGACTATCCCATAGATTTTTGTTTCTCGGAAGCCACCTAGGAAGGTTGCAAATAGTGGTCATATGATCCCTGGATGTTGCAACCATTGTAAATACATGCCAGCTGCCAAGCATCCAAATTTTTATCATGTGACCATGAGGATGCTGCAGTATTCTACTGCGAGTTCTGGTTGTAAGTCACTTTTTTCAGTACCATTGCACCTGCAAACACTTACTAAAGGAATTATTATAAGTCAGAGGACTTCCACTTTGGCATTTGATGAGACAAAAATAAAATAAAGGAATTATTATAAGTCAACGACTGCTTGTACTGGGAATGGAAAAACAGAGTTTGCTACTGGCTGTATGATAACATCATGCTCCGATGTCTGGAACTGGGAAGCAATTCATCAACATCAGATCAGATAGAGATTTAAGGATTGTAACTAGTTTACAAGCATCTTCATGGTCAGTTGCCCTGCAGTAAATCACATTTTGTCCCAGCAACTGAATAGGTCAAAGAAAGGCTAAGATGACAGGGATAAGAATTTATAATACCCGCTACTAGCAAAGGATAAAAGAATAAGCTTTACAGTTCTTTCTTGAAAGACCCATTGTTTTTTGCGATGTTGAGACTTTGGAAAAACTGTAGAAAAAAGCAACTAAGATGATTAAGGGCCTGGAGACCAAAACATAGGAAGAACGATTGCAAGAACTGGGTATGGCTAGTCTACAGAAAAGAAGGACTAGGGATGACATGATAGCAGTATTCCAGTATCCAACAACCCAAGAGATGACTTTACACATGGACATCACCAGACGGTCAACACAGAAATCAGATTTACTATATGCTCTGCAGCCAAAGATGGAGAAGCTCTATACAGTCAGTAAAAACAAGACCAGGAGCTGACTGTGGCTCAGACCATGACCTTCTTGTTGCAAAGTTTAGGCTTAAATTAAAGAAAGTAGGGAAAAGTCCTAGGCCAGTCAGGTATGAATTAAATCATATCCCTGTTCAATATACAGTAGAGGTGACAAATAGATTTAAGGAATTAGATCTGATAGACAGAGTGCCTGAAGAACTATGGACAGAGGTTCGCAACATTGTACAAGAGGTAGCAACCAAAACCATCCCAAAGAAAAAGAAATGCAAGAAAGCAAAATGGCTGTCTAAGGAAGCTTTGCAAATAGCTGAGGAAAGGAGGGAAGCGAAAGGCAAGGGAGAAAAACAAAGATACGCCCAATTAAATGCAGAATTCCAAAGAATAGCTACAAGAGATAAGAATGCCTTCTTAAATGAACAATGCAAAGTAATAGAAGAAAACAATAGAATAGGGAGGACCAGAGATCTTTTCAAGAAAATTGGAGAAATGAAAGGAACGTTTCATGCAAAAATGGGCATGATAAAGGACCAAAATGGCAGGGACCTAACAGAGGCAGAAGAGATTAAGAAGAGGTGGCAAAATTACACAGAAGAACTATACAAGAATGAGCTTAACGTCCCTGATAATCACAATGAGGTGGTCACTGACCTTGAGCCAGACATCCTAGAATGTGAAGTGAAGTGGGCCTTAGAAAAGCTGAGCCACAACAAAGCTAGTGGAGGTGACAGCATTCCAGCTGAGCTATTCAAAATCTTAAAAGACGATGCAGTAAAAGTGCTACAGTCAATTTGCCAGCAAATTTGGAAAACTCAACAGTGGCCACAGGATTGGAAAAGATCAGTTTACATTCCAATTCCAAAGAAAGGAAGTGCCAAAGAATGTTCAAACTATCGCACCATTGCACTCATTTCTCATGTTAGTAAAGTTATGCTTAAAATTCTACAAGCTAGACTCCAGCAGTACGTGGATCGAGAACTACCAGAAGTACAGGCAGGATTTCAAAGAGGCAGAGGAACTAGAGATCAAATTGCTAACATACGCTGGATCATGGAGAAAGCTAGAGAGTTCCAGAAAAACATCTACTTCTGCTTCATTGACTATGCTAAAGCCTTTGATTGTGTGGATCATAACAAACTGTGGCAAGTCCTTAAAGAGATGAGTGTACCAGACCATCTTATTTGTCTCTTGAGAAACCTATATGTGGGCCAAGAAGCAACAGTGAGAACTGGACACGGAACCACTGATTGGTTCAAAATTGGGAAAGGAGTCCGGCAAGGCTGTATACTGTCGCCCTACCTATTTAACTTATATGCAGAGCACATCATGAGAAAGGCAGGGCTAGATGAATCAAAAGTTGGAATTAAGATTGCTGGAAGAAACATCAACAACCTAAAATATGCAGATGATACTACTCTAATGGCAGAAAGTGAAGAGGAACTAAAGAGCCTCTTGTTGCGAGTGAAGAAGGAGAGTGCAAAAGTTGGGTTGAAACTAAACATTAAGAAAACCAAGATCATGGCATCCGGTTCTCTCAATTCCTGGCAAATAGATGGGGAAGAAAAGGAGGTAGTGACAGATTTTATTTTCCTGGGCTCCAAGATCACTGCAGATGGGGACTGTAGCCAAGAAATTAAAAGACGCTTGCTCCTCAGGAGGAAAGCTATGGCAAATCTAGACAGCACACTAAAAAGCAGAGACATCACCCTGTCAACAAAAGTGCGTATAGTCAAGGCTATGGTCTTCCCAGTTGCAATGTATGGCAGTGAAAGTTGGACCATAAGAAAGGCTGAGCGCCAAAGAATTGAAGCCTTTGAACTATGGTGCTGGAGAAGACTCCTGCGAGTCCCTTGGACTGCAAGGCGATCAAACCGGTCAGTCCTAGAGGAGATCAACCCTGACTGCTCTTTAGAAGGCCAGATCCTGAAGCTAAAGCTCAAATACTTTGGCCATCAAATGAGAAGGAAGGACTCACTGGAGAAGAGCCTAATGCTGGGAAAGATTGAAGGCAAGAGAAGAAGGGGACGACAGAGAATGAGGTGGCTGGATGGAGTCACTGAAGCAGTAAGCGTGAGCTTAAATGGACTCCCGAAGATGGTAGAGGACAGGAAGGCCTGGAGGAACATTGTCCATAGGGTCACGATGGGTCGGACACAACTTCGCAACTAACAACAACAAGAACATCACTGGAGGTTTTTAAGAAGCGACTGTCTAAAATGGTACAGGATCTCCTCCTTGATCAGGGGATTGGACTAGAAGACCTCCAAGACCCCTTCCAGCTCTATTCTGATTGATTGATTGATTGATTAATTGATTGTGAATTCATCTGAAGATGAATTCTTCTGGCTGAATTCAACCAATTGAACTATGGACAGGAGGGTTATCAGTTGGTATGATGAAGGTTTGTTTCAGATTTTGAAATTAATCAAGTATCATTGTTGCTAAATCTCAGTGTCTTGTGTTGCTCATTGCATAATAGGCTGCCTTCCACGAGACCAGCAGCTCCCCTAAATACCAGCAAAAACTCACCTGAAAGTAAAGGAAGAGTCGTCTCCTTGGAGCTGAATTCCCATCTAAGTGTCTACAGTCCTTCTTTTCACTGATGTACAAACTGCTGATAAACTACTTAGGTATATACAGTATAATGATAAATCTCTCTTTGAAAGCCAGTAACTGTGTTAATTCAGGTAAGTTCTTTACCATCTTCAGATTTTAAGGAAGAACCAGCTGATCAGGAATTTATGTTGAACATGGTTACTGTAATGATATCTGAGAAAGACCTTGGCAGACAGGGCAAAGAGATGCTGCCTAGAACTAAGGAGACCCAGAACAACCTAGAACTAAGAAAAAAATCCCTGACAGTTAGATCAATTAATCAATAGAACGACTTGCCTTCAGAAGTTGTGGCTGCTCCAACACTGGAGGTTGGAGACTTTGGACAACCATTTGTGTGAAATGATATAGGGTTTCCTGTCTGAGCAGGAACTTGGACTAGATTCTAGGGCTTTTCAACCAGTGGTACGGGTACCACCTGTGGTACATTCGCACCTGGCAGGTGGTATGCGACCATCCTAGAAAAGTGGTAGCGGGGGAGGGGAATGAGCTGAACTGGTGTCAGCACCACAGAAGCCTGAGCAAGAGATGGCTGGAACTGCAGGGTTGTCAGGGCTCAGCGGAAGTGCCAGGATCAGCACTTTTTCAGGGCTGACAGGGCTCAGTGGAAGTGCCAGGATTAGTGCCAGGCTCCAGCTAGAGGTCAGCACAGATCCTGGCGCTTCTGAGCCCAGAAGAATTGCTAATCAGCTGGAAAGTTGCAGCATCTCCAGGGTCTTGTGATTTACATTCAGATGCTTGGCAACTGATTCATATTTATGACGGTCAGTGTCCCAGGGTCATGTGAAGTGACCAAAACCTGCTGCAACCACCCAACAGATGGGGGGGGTATAAAAACCAAACTCCCCCCTGCTCCACCCCTGCTGCCAATCCTCAACAGAAATGCTCACAACAATGAAAACCTCGGACAGGAGGAAGAGCACCGCCGGGCGGGCAGGCAGGTGTCTTCCTCGGCTGTGGCTTGGGAGGCACTTTTTTCAGTGCCATTGTAACTTCAAACAGTTACTAAGCGAACTGTTATAAGTCGAGGACTACCTGTACTTTATCACTTCCCCCCCTTTTTTTTGGTCATCAAGTTTTTGACATCTTGCTAGGTGACTGGTGGTACTCAGATGTTGCCATATCCTAAAAGTGGTACAATGGGTGAAAAGGTTGAAAAGCCCTGGACTAGAAGACCTCCAAGGTCCCTTCCAACTCTGTTATTCTATTATTCTGCCTAGGGAATGTCAGATAAGAGACAGCAGAACCTACAAGTGGATAACGAGCAGAGCAAGAGGATCAGAAGACACCCTCCCTAGTTTCTCAAGCTGTATAGGAGACTGTGTGTGGGGGGGGAATCTTTCATACTTGCAAGATTCTGTTAATGTAGCTTTACAATAATGTAGAATTAGCTTATCTGGTAGGGTTTCCTGTCTGGTCTATTTGATAAGATTGACATTATCTTGGTGTTTTTAAGGTCTTTTTCAGATACCATTGTAGTTACTTAAGATTCTGGAGTTTTGGGGTAGCCTTGCTTTTCTCCTTCTACTGCATCTGGATTATATTACCTGTCTTTCTCTCATTGCTGCCTTTAGTTACCATACAAAATCAGTTACTATACTTGATTTTAAATCAGTTACTATACTTGATTTTTAAAAGTAAACTACGATAATCAATAAGCTGCAACCTGGGTTTCTGGACAGGTTCTACAAATTTGGCTAGATGTATACAGGTAGTCCTTGACTTACAACCACAATTGAACTTCAAATTTTTGTTGTTAAGTATGACATTTGTCAAGTGAATTTTGCCCCATTTTACAACCTTTCCTGCCACAGTAGTTAAGTGAATCACTGCAGTTGCCAAATTAGTGACACGGTTGTTAAGTGAATCTGGCTTCCTCATTGACTTTGCTTGTCAGACGTTCGCAAAACGTAACCACAACCACAACTGTCATAAATATGAGTCAGTTACGAAGGGTCTGAAGTTTGATCACATGACCGTGGGGCTGCTGCAATGGTCGTAAGTGTGAAAAATGGTCATAACTCACTTTTCCCAGTGCCGTTGTAACTCTGAACGGTGACTAAAAGAATTGTTGCAATTTGAGAACGGCCCATAAATGAGTGGATAGCAAGGTCAGCAAAGTCAGTTTTGGAGGAAATAGTTCCCTTCACATTCAGAACTGAATTAAACAGATTCAGGATAGTATCCTCCCTTCTACCACCAATATCACTACGTCTTTCTCTTCTTATCAATGCAACGTCTGTCTCTGTGGCGGCACAGGGGTTAGAATGCAGCATTGCAGGTTAATTCAGCTCACTGCCAGAAGTTTGATGCTGACCGGCTCAAGGTTGAGTCAGCTTTCCATACTTCCAAGGTCAGTAAAATGAGGGCCCAGATTGTTGGGGGCAATAGGCTGACTGTAAACCACTTAGAGAGGTCTGTAAAACACTGTGAAGCAGTGTATATATAAGTCTAGGTCAGGGGTAGGCAACCTTGGCTCTTTTATAAGTCGTGGACTTCAATTCCCAGAATTCCTGAGCCAGCATAGCTACCCCTGGTCTAGGTGCTATTGCTCTTGCTCTCCCTTCTACTGTACTATCCCTCTTCTGTGGCAGCCTGCCCATCTTTTCTCCTTCCAGCTGCTACATTACTATGTCTCCTCTTCCTTGGCTGCCCCCAGCAACGCAAATGCTGGTGATGACCTATAAAGCCCTAAATGGCATGGGTCCGGATTATCTCAGGGAGCACCTGCTGCCAGCATCAACTTCCCATCATCCTGTGTGCTCCCACAGGGAAGGCCTCCTCAGGGTCCCACCAGTCAGGGAATGGTGGTGGGCGATCCCCAGGGGGAGGGCGTTCTCTGTGGGCACGCCTGCCCTATGGAATCAATTGCCGGTGGAACTCCGGATCGCCCCCGACCTTCGTTCGTTTCGCGGGGACCTAAAAACCTGGCTTTTTGAGTTAGATGGCCTGGACTGAGGAGTTTTAAGGTTTTTAAATTCTAATTTTAATTTTTGGGGCTATTGATTTAATTTTATTTTAATGTTTATATTGTATTGTTTTAATTTTGCCCTGTAAACCACCCTGAGTCCTTCAGGGAAAAGGGCGGTATATAAATTGAATTAAATAAATAAATAAATGAATAATGGAAACCTTTTGCTAAGATTGCCAGCATCCCAGAACTACCTTTAAATTATGACCATAACGGAGCCTGCCCATCACAGTCTTGAGATGGTCCCCTACACGAATGACCTGATTTTATGATATATATTTTTTTCCAGGAGTCATTATGTGAACACCACAAACATTATGTGAACTAATAATGGCTTGCTGGGTGTGCTGTTTTGTTAAAAACTGGAAATAAATGCTAGTTTTCTGCAAGGCCATCCTAAAATTCAATCATGTGACCACAGGACACTATAAATGGTCATAAATCTGGCCTGATTGCCAAGCTTCCAAAGTGCAGACATGTGACTGTAGGGGGAGGGGCTTTAAGAAATTCACATCCAGATTACAAGTACACCCAGAGAGGTTTGTTATACCATCAAACAGTCACTAAGCAAGCAGTCTTAACTTGGGGACTAGCTGTACAAAGGACTTCTTTTGAAATCCACGTTTTCATTTGCTTTCCCCTTTGAAATCAGTGGGTTTCATTTGGTGCTGCTAATAGATTGGATAAATAAGTTCCTGAATAGACATCTGGAGCTAAGCTTCACAGAGAAAGATGAAATCCTTGACTCATTTCCCAAACGCTGCCGTGTGCTATTTAAGAACTCTATTTCACTGTTTATAAGTTGTAATGTCTAACAAATATTTAGCTGAAGCCATTCATCTCAGAGAGATAATAATGTTGAAAACGCCTGGTGTTTTTTTTTTTAACAGCTCCATTATTTGTGATTACAAGGAAAAAGTGAGATAAAAGGGAAAAAAGATACTTGGTGTCTGTTTAATAGAGCTTCATTGAAAATGTTAAACATAAGAATGAGTCTAACCAAATCTAAAAGAAAATGAAAAAAAATAGCAATACCATTTAGGCTTATATAGCACCACGTAGAGCTTTGCAGCATTCTCCGGGTGGTTTATAATGTTAACGTTATTTTTGCATATTGCCCCCCCCCCCAACAATCTGGCTCCTCATTTTACCAGCCTTGGAAGCATGGAAGGTTGACTCAACCTTTAGCTGTTTAGGATTGAATTCCAGCCTGTGGGCAGAGTTTGCCTACAATACTGCACTTAACCATTATGCCACCAGGGCTCTTTGTGCCACCAGAGCTTTTGGTGAAAGAAAAGAGGAAAAAAAAAGGGGGGGGAAATTGGGGAAAAAGTGCTTGGTTTTTGGAAGCCAGCAAATTAGCAGAGGTTCAAGAGGACAGGAAACTTTCTGCTTTGGAAAAAGGCTAAGTTTAGAAATCACCTCGACCTTGATGCTATTTAAACTGGAATAACAAATCAGTTTTGATGGTTTGAGGTTCAGTTCTCTCATCCTTTCCATTTTGGTCACAAGCACCTCAGTTAATATACTGTCTTATCTCCTAAATGTGATTATGTTGGACAAGAAGCATTTGGGGCCAACAAAGGATGGTGGACAGCTGAATCCCTACTCTTATTTTCACAGTATGTGGTTGAATGATGTAACACATTGGGTCCCTTCTACTAGTATCTGCAGAACCTCATAAGAAGTGCCTCCACACTGCTATCTCCAAGTTCACATATAATAAATATATAGCATTTCTTGCTATAAAGTTTTATTTATTTTTATTTTTTTTATTTTAATTATATTTATATACCGCCCTACTCCCGAAGGACTCAGGGCGGTGTACAGGGCAAATATAAATATACAAAAATACAAAAATTAAAAAAGAATTAAACATGCCCAGATAAAATACAGATATTAAAAAA
>JAKJMR010017822.1:451584-474634 GCA_024449315.1 Daboia siamensis
ACAAGAACGCTCGTGTCCTGCTCGTCAGACTCTGCCCAGTCAGAGTCCAGACCGGTCCGAATCCGAGCGATTTTGTCCGACAGATGCTGGTTAAACTCCTCGGCGTGACCCTGCAAGGGATCTTCTCTCACCTCCTGATTAAGGAGGGAGCGAGTCACCCTAAACAAGGCGGCCGGGCGATCATTTTATTATCATTCCTGAATAATAAAAGTTGTGGATGCTTCATCACTGGAGGTTTTCCAGAAGAGATTGGACAACAATTGGTATAAAGTCTCCTGCCTGAGCAGGCAGCTGGACTAGCACTAGCACCAGCACTTAGACTTATACACAGTGTTTTACAGCCCGCTCTAAGTGGTTTACAGAGTCAGCCTATTGCCCCCAACAATCCAGGTCCTCATTTTACTGACCTCGGAAGGATGGAAGACTGAGTCAACCTTTAGCTGGTGAGACTCAAAACTGCCGGCAACCTGCAGTCAGCAAAAATAGCCTGCAGTAGTGCATTCTTACCACTGCACTAACAGAGTTCTTCCAACCCTATAGTTTTATGTTGTATGTTTCATTAGTGTGGTTTTGGGGCACTAAATGTTTATCAACTCTGAGCTAAAGAGAGGCTCTGCAAACTTTCTTCTAAATCAGGGGTGTCAAACTCAATTTCATTGAGGGCCGCATTAGCATTGCAGTTGCCCTCAGGGGGCTGGGTGGATATGGCCTGAGTGGGCGTGGCCTACTGGGTGGGCATGGCTAGAGTGCGTATGGTCTACTGGGTGGGCATGGTGGGCATGGCCAGCTCTACATCGTTCGCATCAAGGGTGCCTATGGGGGCCTGGGCAGGAGTGGGACAGATCTGAGGGTCTCTGGCAGAAGGAGGGTCTCTGGGCCAGGGCCAAGGCAGTGGGGGCCGTTCCCTCACTGTTTCCAGAATGGCTTCACGGGCCACATGAAACCACTTCGAGGGCTAAATCTGGCCCCCGGGCCTTGTGTTTGACATGACTGTTCTAAATGGTAGAAAGTCCAAATCAACACAAATGAACCCACCAGTGTAAAATATTGGGCACCTTCCTCCATTTCTCATTAATATAATAACAGTGTTGGAGGGGACCTTTGAGGTCTTCTAGTCCAAGTTCCTGCTCAAGCAGGAAATCCTGTACCATTTCAGACAACTGGTTGTCCAGTCTCTTCTTAAAAGCCTCCAGGGTTGGAGGAAACACACCTTCTGGAAGCAAGTCATTCCACCTGTTTATTGTTCGCACTGTCAGGAAGTTTCTCCTTAGTTCTAGGTTGCTTCTCTCCTTGATTAGTTTCCATCCGTTGCTTCTTGTCCTGCTTTCAGGTGCTTTGGAAAATAGGTTGACCCCTCTTCTTTGTGGCAGATTAGATTAGACCAGGGGTAGGCAACCTTGGCTCATTGATGACTCGTGGACTTCAACTCCCAGAATTCCTGAGCCAGCCATGCTGATGAGAAAGGGAGAGGTTTCCATACTGAGCCATGCTGGCTCAGGAATTCTGGGAGTTGAAGTCCACGAGTCATCAAAGAGCCAAGGTTGCCTACCCCTGGCCTAGGCCGCTTTATGACTCATGGACTTCAACTCCCAGAATTCCTGAGCCAGCCATGCTGAGGAGAAAGGGTGAGGTTTCCATACTGACTATGCTGGCTCAGGAATTCTGGGAGTTGAAGTCCACGAGTCATCAAAGAGCCAAGGTTGCCTACCGCTGGATTAGACCATGCACCTAATGGTCTGAGCCAGACTCAAAGCAGAAATGTATTTTAAACAGAAGAGAGTTTGGGGGCAGGCATGGGAGAAGAGCTAAGTTTTATTATCATTTTCATTATCCTTGATTCAAAGTCTCACCCATCTCAAGGAAGAGGGGGAGACTGAAAGGAAAGAAATTCTATTAAGACTTTGATGCTTAATACCACATCTCTCCGCCACACAGACACACACATTTGCAAAAATACACTGGATGTATAAATCCTTGTTGTTGTGCTCCGATAACCTAGCTTAATTGTCTGATTCAAATGGGCTTTCTTTTCTTACTCCCACCAACAGTTTGGGTATCTGAGAAACTAATTAAAAACGGGAGAGATTGCATAAAAAAAGCCCGTTAGATTAAGTGTCTCTTCCATCCTCAATTCTGCAGGAGTTTAACAAGCCTTAAGAGCTTAAAAAAAGGAAAAAAAAAAACAAAGGATGAAACAGAAGCCTTTCAAGCTGGTGGTTACTGCTGAAATTATTTTTTTTAGATGAAAAAGCTTTCATCCTCTTCAGATCCTCAGCTTGTTTATAAAGCCATGTTTGAATATTGCTTTTCCAGAGGTCAGGATGCATTTGACTATGTCTTTTCTAATGTTCAGTTCTGGCACAAGACAAGATCAAGAAGATCGCCCACTTTCCAAGCAAGATAAAAACATCCTTATTGGTCTCACATTGAAAATTTAGATCAAGGGTGAGAAATTTATAACTTCTGGATTGCCAGCAGCCTTTGCTTTAAGGTTCGAAATTCCTCAGCCTTAGGTCTATTTGCAGCATTTTGGATTCAATCTCAAAAAAGTGTTTTAGATCATACAGGTAGTCCTTGACTTATGACCACAACTGAGTCCAAAATTTATACTACTAAGCAAGACAGTTGTTAAAGTGAATTTGTCCCCATTTTACAACCTTTTTTGCCAAAATTGTTGAGTTGTTAAGTTAGTAAAACAGCTGTTAAGTGAATCTGGCTTCCCTATTGACTTTGATTGCCAGAAGGTTGCAAAAGGTGATCACGTGACCCCAGGACACAGCAACCATCACAAATTTGCCATGTTTCTGAATTTTGATCACGTGACCATGAAGATGCTGCAACAGTCGTAAGTGTGAAAAATTATCATAAGTCATTTTTTTTTCAGTGCTGTTGTAATTTGAACAGTCACTAAACAAACTGTGGTAAGTTAAGGACTATCTGTTTTGAGGTGTTCACATCATCCTTGTGCACAGCTCTATAAAACAGAGGTCTTTTTTTTTCCCCTGGGATTTTGCAGCTGGAGTGCAATTCTAGAAAAAGAGGGCTTGCAGAGATTTGTCCCATGCATGTCCTTGTACATGCCAAAGAATTGTGTAGCGTTTGAATCTGACACGCTGCCCAACCCACCTCTGGATATTGGGGGCTCAAATCTCTGCCAAAAACAATCCATCCTGTTCTTTATGTAGGGAGGTGAGAAGGAAGGAATAAAGGAAGCTCACAAGTCAGCAGAGAAAAAAATACAATTCTCAACAGAAAATTAAAAAAGAAAGTTGCCCAAAGGTGGCCTAGAATACTTCAAAGCAGGCTCAGAGGCCCAATTTTCTACTATGGTTTGCAGTGCAATAAAGCATGTTTCAGATCAAAATCTGTCTCCTAACCTTACTTCCGTTTACTGTCCATGATGCTATAACCCTTAGTAAGGATACAATTGTTCAGGAAGAAGAGGAACCAGCATGGAGACACAAAATAGGTTTTGGGGGGTTAATCGTGTGAGGCAATAGTCATCACATGAAGTATTAGTACTGCTGTATAATGCTTTGGTAAGACCATACTTGGAATATTTCATCCAGTTTTGGTCACCACGATGTAAAAAAGATGTTGAGACTCTAGAAACAGTGCAGAGAAGAGCAACAAAGATGATCAGGGGACTGAAGGTTAAAATATATAAAGGAAGTGGTATGTCTAGTTTAATGAAAAGAAGGATTAGAGAGTGACATAATAGCAGTATTCCAATATCTCAGGGGCTGCCACAAAAAAGAGGGGGGTCAAGCTATTCTCCAAAGCACCTGAAGTCAAGACAAGAAGCAGTGGATGGAAACTAATCAAGGAGAGATTCAACCAAGAACTAAGGAGGAATTTCCTCACAGAACAATTAATCAGTGGAAACACTTGCCTCTGGAAGTCGTGGGTGCTCCAACACTGGAAATTTTTAAGAAGAGATTGGACAATCATTTGTCTGAAATGGTATAGTGTTTCCTGTTTGAGCAGGACGTTGGACTAGAAGACTTCCAAGGTCCCTTTCAACTCTGCTATTCAGTTATTCTGATCATTAAAGTTCTAAAGGTCTGCCCGATTCTTTAGAGTTGTGTTTTTCAACCTCAGCAACTTTAAAAGATATGAATTCCAATTCTCAGAATTCCCCAGCCTGTACTAGCTGGGCAATTCTGGGAACTGACATCCAAACATTTTAAAGTTGTTGAGGCTGGAAAATACCACCTTAGAAGACTCACCTTCCTGAAGAAGATCCCACCATCTGACCCACAGGAGATGTCCTTCTTCTGGATCTCTCCCAAGTTATGAAATGCTGCATTGGGTGGGGGATAATATTGAGCCCCGTCTATGCCAGCATAGGGGGAAATGGCAAAAACACTGGCTTTTTGCTAAACTTACCATAGTGAAGCTGATTTTAATTGTCCTTATATGATGCTATCGGGCAGTTTGTTTTATTGTTTCCAGCCAGCTGGACATCCAAAGGTGGGGTGTCAACTTAAGAACAGCCACAAGGCATTCCACCTTTTCCACTTCTTTTTCCCCCCACCATAGTCTCTTGTTTTTCACTTATAGTATTTGGACTTCTCATAGTGTATAATATTCAGTCTGGCAGTTCACAGCTAGCCTAGATAATATGTAGGAAAACCGGGGGATATTTTCCTTTCTAAACTATCTCTTCTTTGATCTCAGCATTCAGTTGCTTGACAAGGTAGGGAACATATGCCTCCTATCATATGAGAGATGTTTGATTCTGTGTGTGTTATTTCTCTCTCTATACCCACAAACACAGACCCACTGAGCTACTTATCTGCCTGCAGCTTAGTTGTGGGGGACAAAGAAAGAGGAAAAGGGACACACACAGTGGTGGGATTCAGCCAGTTCACACCACTTTGGCAGAACTGGTAGCTAATTTTTTGTTGCCCAGGCCCAGAATGGACTTCCAGAAGCAGCATCCACACAGAGAACCGGTTGTTCCCATATTTGAATGGACACTAGACACACGTAACCTTCTCCAGCTTTGCGCCCAGTTGGAAAACAGCAATTAATCACATTTTGAACATTTGAAGACATATGAGTTTAATAGAAGCCAGTAGGGAGGGCAAGAGAGAGTAAATGTCTCTGGCACAGAGTTCAATGACTCTTCCTTTCGTAACTTGTATTAGGGGAAAAGTGCCCTTTGTCACTAATTGCAGAACAGGCATTCAGAGCTGTGACACCAAAGCCCCCATCTTCCATTTGAAAGCCAGGATTGCTCGCCAGATGTTTTGGACTACCAATCCCACCATCTCTTGCCATTGGGGTTGGAGTCTATACAAAAGAATTGCAGTGCCCCTGCCCCCCAAGCTCATTCTCCCATTACATCATTTAGAATTAAACTCTGCCTTTACTTTTCTGAAATTTTCCATCCAAATGCAAAAGTGAACTCCAAATGCCCAGATCTATTTCAATTCTTTACTTGAAAGAAGCCTTCCAGGGATGCTGATCACAGGGCGGAGCTGCCTCTTCTACTTGATTCAGATTTAATGCTCTCCTCCCAGAGTGATTAAGATCATTCTCTCCTTGCTCACCTTCCCATATTTATCTTCTCAACAAATCTATAATACGGTGTAGCACAGTGTCATTTTATTACCAAAGTTTATGGATGAATAGGGATTCGAACCCATATATTTGCATGATCAATTCAGCAATCACTACACTACTTTGTCCACAAAACATTGCAAAATATTTTGATCTTTATACAGGAATACAGGTAGTCTTTATTTATTTATTTATTTTTATTTTAATTCCATTTATATCCCGCCCTTCTCCGAAGACTCAGGGCGGCTTACAAGCTTAGCAATAGCCTTCATTCTATGTATATGCCTGCTTATTAGGGCTTTCACACACACCCCAAGCGGCATTATTACAAAGTCAGCTTATTGCCCCCAACAATCTGGGTCTTTGGCATACATTCACTGAAAAGAATGACTTATGAAATATCCTCACACTTATGACCATCACAACATCCCCATAGTCACATGATCAAACATCAGGTGCTTGACAACCAGCATGTATGTATGTATGATAGTTGCAGCATCCTGGGATCATGTTAACTGCCATTTGCAATCTTTCCAGCCAACTTCCCTCAAGCAAAGTCAAAGGGGAAAGCTGAATTTGTTTAACGGCTGTGTGATTGACTTAACAACTACAGTGATTTGTTTATCAACTACGGGGAAAAAGTTCATAAAATTGGATGCAACTCATTTAACAGTCGCCCTGCTTAGCAATAAAAATTCTGTGCCCAAATGTGGTCGTAAATCAAGGACTATTTGTACTTGTTTATTGATTACTATCTGTATTTTTCTTTAGGATTTCATCCATTCCTCCATCCATCCAACCGTACCTCTTTCCTTCAAACCATTCACTCCAGCTTGCTCTTCAGCTATCTTTCAATTCCCAACTGACAATCAACATAATGCCATTCTTGCATTATTTTTTGCACCTACTGACCGACAAGAGGTTTTGACTGGTTTTGTTCTGAATTGAACTCATGAAAAATTAATAACCATTATGTTTAGTACTAGATTTTATATACAATTTTCTTTCTTGGGAACTGAATTTTCCAATCATGGTAACTATGTTGCATATTTTATGACCTTATGTTTTATGGGCTATAGCAGCCTCATTGTCAACAAATGTGTAGGAGCAGCTATATGAACAAAGCATCTCTTTCTTTAAGTTCTCAGACCTGAGAGACAAGTTGTGATATGTCATCCCTTTATGCCTCCTACTATTGGTTAACAAATGTCAAAAATGTTTCAGGAATATATTCGTTTAACAACCACTCCTATAGAAACTGTTCAACATTATAACAATGCTGAACAAGTGGTTCTTATGACCTTTCCTTGTATTTAAGTTGGTTGCAGTGTCCTCACAGTCATGTGATCCCCATTTGTGATTTTTTTCCAGGCTTCCTATAAGCCAAGATTGTATTGTTGTATTGGATGCTCTTAAAAGCAACAAAATTTGGCTCTGTAAGCATTCTTAGGTTTGTACCCATCCATTCAGGGTTAAAATTGAAAGCTACATTAGGCAAGAAAGAAAGATTTGACCTTTGGCCTACTCATCAACTAATCACCCATATTCAGAGTGTGGAAAGTTGAACTAAGCTCCCAAAATTGTGTTGATAGCATAGATACAAAAGCACAACACTGCAACATCAACCCTCAGGGCCAAATACAAAGAGTAGAGAGTGGCAAGATAAAAAAATGTTGACTGGAGGAATCCTGAGAGTTGAAATCTGCATGGATTAAAGTTGCTGAGGTTGAGAAACACTTCTATCTAATCCCACAAAACTCTGCTCAGACATTACTAGAGAGGGGAGCCATCCAGTGATCTGGCTTAGGACATGTGTAGAGATCCATGTGATCCCTTTCAGGAGCAGCTTCAACCAAATGTCCCAAAAGCACCTTTGGGACAACCATGATCTGGATGACTGAGAATCTCCATAGATCTTCAACCAAATGCATTTTTTTCCAGGATTGTGGAAATCATTTTTTTACATTATTTTGTTTTACTGCCTTCAAGTCATTCTTGATTCCTGATGACCATCTGGACAAGTCCCTGTGATGGTGGGGAGAAGATTTTCAGAATGGTTGGCTTCCTTCCTAGGATTGAGAGTAAGACCCATGTACCTGAGGTGGCTTCATGCTCCAAGGCAGGACAGAACACATGGTCTTCCAGTTTTTACCCTGGTGCATAACCACTATACCTAACTGGCTCCATTCATCTGAATAAATCTTGCTAAAGAAAACTATGGAACAACCTGCCTCCATAAGTTGTGAATGCTCCAACACTGGAAATTTTTAAGAAGAGACTGGACAACCATTTGTCTGAAATGGTATAGGGTTTCCTGCCTAAGGAGGGGGTTGGACTAGAAGACCTCCAAGGTCCCTTCCAACTCTATTATTATTATAGTTATTGTTGTTGTTGTTATTGTTATTGTTGCTGTTGTTGTTATTATTATTGTTGTTGTTATTGTTGTTGTTGTTATTGTTATCTCCTTCTTGGAAAATAATTACTTTTGATTTTAGGTAGTTGCCAACAACCTGACCGTGAGATAACATCACTATTTGGATGTGGGTGTTTATACACACATATACATATACAATCTAATCATCAAACTTTCCCATCTACAATGCAGTTTCACCATTAGAACACACCTCAAAATTAGCATAATTAGAAAAATGTGCGCACCTAAGTAGGTAAATTATATGCTGGTGGGAGATAGTTTGGAATACTAGTTAGAAGCGTTGGGCTTAAAAAAATATAGAAATGGTTATTATATATAGTTTGTGGAACATTTATTACTCTGAGAACCAATTTCTGCATCTCTCTCTCTCCTTCCAACTTAGCAAAGGGATATGACCTCTGCAAGACAGAGTCACCTTTGATGTGTCTTCTATAGGACATCATCAACCCCCCAAAAAACATTTATTTTGTTCCTGAAAGTATCATACCTGGAATACTGCAACCAATTTTGGTCACCATATTACAAAAAGATGTTCAGACTTTGGAAAAAGTTCAGAGAAGAGCGACTAAGATGATCAAAGGCCTGGAGACTAAAACATACGAAGAACAGCTGCAGGACTTGGGTTTGGCTAGTCTAAAGAAAAGAAGAATTAGGGGAGATATGATAGCAGTGTTCCAGTATTTGAAGGACTGCCACAAAGAAGAGGGGGTCAAACTATTCTCCAAAGCACCAGAGGGCAGGACAAGAAACAATGGTTGGAAACTGACCAGAGAGAGAAGCAACCTGGAATTAAGTAGAAACTTTCTAACAGTGAGGACAATTAACCAGCGGAACAGCTTGCCTCCAGAAATTGTGGGTGCTCCATCACTGGAGATTTTTAAGAAGAGGCTAGACAGTCACTTATCTGAAATGGTATAAGTTCTCCTCCTTGAGTAGGGGGCAGAACCAGAAGACCTCTAAGGTCCCTTCCATAGTTGGGCATGTACTTCAGCAATCTTTGGTTTCTGTCTCATTCACTTTACATTTCTCTGGGGTTACTTCAGTTGTCAGAGTGACAATTGATGCGATAATGATGAATTCCAACTGATCCGTACAATGAATGTATGTCTAGTCTAACGAACAGAAAGGCTATGGATGACATGATAGCAATCTTCCAGGACTTGAGGAGACTGTCACAGAGAAGAGAGGGTTGACGTTATCCAAAGAACAAGAAGCAATGGATGGAAACTTATCATCAACCTAGAAATAAGGAGAAATTTCCTGACAGTGAGAACAATTAATCTGTGGAGTGGCTTGCTTAAAATTATGGGTGCTCCATAAGAAGAGACATTTTTCCGGAATAGTATAGGGTCCACTGTTTGAGCACAGGGTTGGACTGGAAGGCTTCCAAAGTATCTTCCATCCCTAATATTCTATATTCTATGATGCCAAAGTGGTAGTATATTGTTCATACTCCAGGAGCTTCAGGAAGCCTATGTTGGCTTCCACAAGGGAACACTGACTTTCCTATTTCTTTTCTGAGCCAAACTGGAAACCCAGTAGAGATATGCTGTGCAAGACTAAACAGCAGAAACAGATTGAGATGAAGGGAGGGAAGACAGAATTCCTTTAATGATTTATTACTTCGGCATACATACCATCATGCAAAATCATTCAGTGACATTCAGCACCTTAAGAAGTTGCCAATTCTGACATATTGTCTCTGTCCCTCCCTGTCCCTCCCTCCTTCTCTCTCTCTCCAGCTATCATGCCTTCCCTATTTTACATTTCTGGGAAGCAGTGTGTTCATAATTCCTTTTTATGATTCCAGATTGCAATGCTTGGTTTCTGTTCTTAGTAATGAATACAAAGTGGAAAGAAGAGGAAGAGAGAAGTGTGTTTTTTTTCTTCCAGAAATGAAAAAGCAAAATTATAGTGCTGGGTTTTTTTTTTCTTCTCTCTCCAAAAAGTGCAATCATGTGTCCGTCTTTTGCTTTTGGTCACCATGGATGGTGTGGCACCTTTTGTCTCCTACTGCAATGCAGTTGTGAATCTCTGCAACATGGTTCAAAATAAAGCGGCCCGAGATTACCTTGACATGGCAGATTAAGAGCAGTCTAGGAATGCGGTGGCTCAGTGGCTTAGGACGTTGAGCTTGTTGATCAGAAGGTCGGCAGTTTGGCGGGTCGAATCCCAAGGGCCGCGTAACAGAGTGAGCGCCTGTTACTCGTCCCAGCTTCTGCCAACCTAGCAGTTCAAAAGCACGTAAAAAATGCAAGTAGAAAAATAGGGACCACTAGGGTGGGAAGGTAACAGCGTTCTGTGCGCCTTTGGCGTCTAGTCATGCCGGCCACATGACCACGGAGACGTCCTCAGACAAGCGCTGGCTCTTCAGTTTTGAAACGGAGATGAGCACCGGCCTCTAGAGTTGGAAACGACTAGCACTTGTGTGCGGGGGAACCTTTACCTTTACCTTAGGAATGTAAAAAACATGGCAAGGAGAAAAATCCCACTTGTGAGGAGTAAATTGTGGCTATTCCAAAAATGACACCCATTTCCTGATGGTGTTGTTCTCTGAAGCTCACCTTAAGGAAGTAGGGCAAATGGTCCAGCCCATCTGTGTCTGTAGGCCATGTGGCACCATCCCAGAAGGAAGTGGCATTTTCAGAATGGGGACCCCAAGGTATATGAAATCGAGCACCAAGTGCTTCAAGGGATGTGGGAGGCCTTGGATTCTCTTAACCAGCACCCCTCCCCGACCTTTTAGGCACCAGGGGAACCGGTTCCATGGAGATAGGTTTCTTCTGAAAACCAGAGGAGATGTGGTTTTGTGTGCTGCCTGCATCCCACAGATATAGAATAACAGAGTTGGAAGGGACCTTGCAGGTCATCTAGTCTGACCCCCTGCCCAAGCAGGAGACCCTACACCATTTATGATAGATGGCTGTCCAGTCTCTTCTTGAAAGCTTCCAGTGATGAAGCACCCACAACTTCTGAAGGCAACTTCTGTTCCATTAGTTGATTGTTCTCACTGTCAGAAAAGTTCTCCTTATTTCTTGGTTGAGTCTCCTTAATCAGTTTCCATCCATTATTCCTTGTCTGGCCTTCAGGTGCTTTGGTGCTTCAGGTGCTCCTGTCTGTAGCAGCCCCTCAAATATTGGAACACTGCTAACATATCTACCCTGGTCCTTCTCTTCACTAGACTAGCCATGCCCAGTGGATGGATTCCTTCTGGAACCAAGTTAATCTTGTTTAAAATGAGTATACAGGTAGTCCATGACTTACAACAACATTTAGTGACTGTTCAATGTTACAATGGAAAAAAAGTGACTTATGACCATTTTTCACAATTACGACTGTTGCAGTATCTCCATGGTCACGTGATCAAAATTTGGATGCTTGGCAACTGGTTCGTATATATAACAGTTGCAGAAGATGGGGCTTTGCTTGTTTGCATGGCCCAGTTTCTGGCATGCTGTGGGTTGGTACTGGTCCACGGACTAGGGTTTGGGGACCTCTGCTCTTAATGATCCACACAATCACTTAACATTGCATCACAGAGAGCAATCGCAATCATGCTTAATGACCATCACAACTTGTGACTCTAATGGGTAGGCTCCATTACGGTTATAGGTCCAGGACTACTTGTAAAATATTTGGATAGAATGCAAATGGTGGTGCGTTAATCGTACTTTTTTCTTCTTCTTACCAAGCATCTCTCTAAATCTTTCTTGCCCTCTAATAACAGACTAATCTTCTGCATGCCTCAGGCTTGAAATGATGCCTGTGAAATGCATGCAAATATATGGATTAGGTATGCTAGGAGAAGCAAAACCTACAATCCTAGAGCATTATGAGTTCCCTGGACCCCATTTTTCTGCTTCTAGCCTTTTTTTGCAAAATTTGTCAAGCTGACTGCAAACATTAGCAAAATGTTTTCCAACAGTTGGAGGTGTGAAAGACCTGGGAAAAAAGTGCAATCCTTAACAAAAACAGTGTGCGTCTTTTTTAATAAGGAAAAGCTGGATTTATTCATTTGGCATTTTTATGTCCTAGTTTTTATTCAGGAGCCCAAAGAGGTAGCACAGTGTTTCTCAAGCTTGGCAACTTTAAGATGTGTGGACTTCAATTCCCAGAATATCCCAGGCAGCCATGCTGACTGGGGTATTCTGGGAGTTGAAGTCCTCACATCTTAAAGTTGGTAAGGTTGAGGAACACTATAATAGCTAGAATGCTCTTCTGCTACCTCTTATTTTTCCCCACAACAATCTTACAAGACACATAGGGCTGAAAGAAGGAAGTGGCTAGATGAGCTTCCATATGTAAGAATTGATTTGAATTTGGATCTCTCCACTGCCAGTCCACTACAGCTTAATCACTGAATCACACTGGCTTTCCCCCCCCAAAAATGGGGAAAGAAATAGAAAATTTTAATCCAAATTACATAGAGGATATAGCCAAGCACCTTTGCATAATCACTTATCCACAATAAATTACTATCTGCAAGCATATTTGTTTGGGAAAACTGGATGCATCTATCTTTTGGAGAGAGAAATTAATTTGATCCTTCCTGGTTTATAATTCCCCATCCTGCACCCTTCTCCCACCCCAAAGTCTCTATCAGCCGTCTCAACTCTTACAGACACAGTGAAGGAACCCAATCATAGGGTTAGAAAGAGGCACTGCAACCAGCCTACTGCTCAGTGCAGAGGTCCAAATGAAAGCATTCTCATGGGATCCTTGGTGCTCTCCGAGCTTGGTTGCTTTCTTGCAGATACTTCATTACCAAACTGGGTAACATTGACAGTGCACTGATGATGTTACCTAGCTTGGTAATTGTAGTGTATGCATCTTAAGCATACACAGGATGTCAGCACAGCAGGGGGCTGGACAGCTCCAGGCTATAACCGCTTTTGGCGGGAAAGCCTGAATGGAGCAAGCCTGACAGCTCCGGGGCATGGTCAGCTCTGGCGGGAAGCCAGGGTTTAAATCTATTGGCCACCTGCATTGGCGGGAAGCCCAGGTTTGAATCTATTGGTTGCGATTCACCTGGGCAGGTATAAAGAGATGCCAGGTAACCCCTTTGCCCCAGCTTCGTTCCTGACCTCAATAAAGAAGTTACTACCCAGATTAGTGTCTGTCTCTCTGTGCGACCACGTGACATTGCACTGGCGACGAAGGTGGGATCCTGCACTGAACATCGCTAGCCACGGACGAAACCCCAATGGCAGTACCGGATCAGGACACAGGACGACCCGAGACAGCGGAATGGCACAACTGGGTCAGTATCCCCTTTTTAATAGTAACCGCCCCGAAGAGTGGGAAGCCTTCGTGGGACAGCTCGAGTGCTACCTAAGGGCGAACGGGGTTAAAGATGACCGGCAGAGAGCGATGGCGCTACTTTGCAGTTGCGGGATGGAAACGTACCAGCTGGCGGTCGGTCTCTGTTCACCTGATGACATCAATGCCATCGGGTACAGCGAGCTGCTGTCGAAGCTGACCGAGCACTTCAGACCAGAAACGTCCGAGATCGCGTGGAGGTATTGTTTCAAGAAACAGGACCAGCGGCCGGGTGAGTCTGCCAAACAATACATGGCCGCCCTAAGGCAGGTAGCCCGTCTCTGCAATTTTGAAAATTTAGAGATCAGGCTGCGGGATCAGATCGTCTGTGGGTTGCGGGATCGGTAGCTGCGGAAGAAGATATTCGCGAAGCAAAAGCTAACCCTGAGAGACGTCCAAGAGGAATTCCTAGCCTGGGATGTGGCTGAGGAGTCTGACGCGAGGGAGGGCAGAACCATCCACCAGCTGAGAGGCTGCTGCGGGGCAGAAAAGTCAGCATGCGAAGTGAATTCCATACACCGGACCCCTTGACAGTTCACCACAAGCCAAGGCAACTCGAGGGAGCCAGGACCAGCCGCGATGGACCCGAAGTGCCAGGAGTGCAGGTGTGGAGGAAACAATCCCCAGGCTACCTAACTCCCTGGTTACGGGGCGAACTGGCCCCAGTCTACCCAGCCCGGTGGCTGTGGACAACCCCGGTCTACCCAGTGCTCTGGCTGCAGTGCGAACGGCTCCCGATCTACCCGCTGTGTGAGCTGAAGAGGACAGCACCCCCGATCTACCTGCCGTTTTAAATCGGCAAAGTGTCGAGCCTGTGGGAAAACCGGACACATCGCGTCGGTCTGCAGAAGCAAGCAACGGGACAGCCTGCATGAAGTGGAAGCAGAGTTCCAGTCGGCCACAGGTACCGGGGAGCAGTTGCAGAGACTGACGGTCAGCCACACAATGGGACGGGCGGCCATTTGCTCAACAGGGGGGCCACAGACACACACTCCAAAAATTAAGTTAAGGGTGAAACTGCAAGGGGTCCCCTGCACGATGGAACTGGACTCACGGTCAGCCCTGTCAATCATCTCCGCCAGCACGTTTAAAGAAATTTGCGAGCAGAGCGGCCAACGGGTTCCCTTGAGGCCATCCAGACTGACCCTCTCTGACTTTCAAAATTCACCAATTAACCTTCGGGGGGAGGCGTCAGTGATGGTACAGTACAGGGGGTTCACGGGCAAATTGAAGGTATTGGTTGTCAAAGGGCAGCGAACCAGCCTCGTGGGGTTAGGGTAGTTCAAAGCGCTGGGCATTGGAATCACGGGGATTCACCAGACGCGGAGCTGCCATTCACTTGAAGCTGTCTGCAAAGATTTTGCAGATGTTTTCGATGAACAGTTAGGAAGATACACCGGTCCCCCAATTTCATTTAAATTAAACCCCAGGTTCAGCCCATCAGAATGAAGGCTAGGAGAGTCCTGTTTGGATTAAAGCACAAGATAGAGTGGGAATTGGATAAGCTGGTGGACCAGGGGGTGTTAACGCCAGTCGATGGAGCAGAATGGGAAACCCCCATCATAATGCCTCTCAAGGCAAACGGCGAGGTCCACATTTGTGCCGACTATCAGGGGACCATTAACCGATCTCTGAGCGCCCATTCCTACCCGGTCCCCGCAGTCAGCAGCATCCTGGCGTCCATGCAGGGCAGGGTAGTGTTCGCAAAGTTGGATCTTGCCCAAGCTTATCAGCAGCTACCGGTCGATCCAGAGGCTGCTAAAGCGCAAACGATAGTCACCCACAAGGGGGCGTTCTGGGTAGACCGGCTGCAGTTCGGGGTCAGCATGGCTCCTGGAATTTTCCAGGAGGTGATGGAAAGAACTCTCAAGGGGATACCAGGGGTTTGCCCCTACTTTGACGACGTCCTAATTGCAGGTAGCTCTGAGGACGTGTTGGCAGACCAATTGAAAGCTGTGCTACAGAGGTTTAGGGCTGCAGGACTGAAACTCAAAAGGGAAAAATGCAAGATTGGGGTGACTGAGACAGAGTTCCTAGGGTTCAGGATTGATGCTCAAGGCATCCATCCTTCTGCATCCAAGGTCAAGGCAATCAAAGAAGCCCCAATTCCCAAAAACAAGTCTGAGTTGCAGGCATTCCTGGGCCTTCTCAACTTTTATCACACATTCCTGCCACACAAAGCAACAATTGCAGAACCTTTACACAGGCTGCTTGACAAGCAAGCATCCTGGGACTGGTCTGACACACACACAAACTCGTTCAACACACTGAAGAACCTGTTAGCAGGCAATGCTATGGTTACACACTTCAGGGAAGACAAGCCAATCTGCCTTGAGTGCGATGCATCCCCTTATGGGATTAGGGCAGTCCTCAGCCATTTAAAGGAGGATGGAACTCAAGCCCCCATCGCATCCTACTCCAGGACCCTATCAGCTGCAGAAAGAAATTACGCACAGATAGATAAGGAGGCACTGGCAGTGGTTGCAGGAGTAAAGAAATTTCATGACTACCTATATGGTAGGGAATTCCTAATATATACTGACCATAAGCCATTGTTAGGGTTGTTTACAACTGAGAAGCAGACACCACAAATCCTGTCACCCAGGATGCTACGCTGGTCCATCTTCCTGTCAGCATACACATGCAAGTTGGTACACAGGCCAGGCAGGGAGATGGGGCACGCAGATGGCCTCAGCAGACTTCCTTTAAGGGACACAGAGCCAGACCCTGCACCGGCTGCTCAAATATTGGCAATACAGGAGTTGCCAGAATGCCCCCTCAATGCCAAAGATGTAGCAACAGAGACGCCCAAAGACAAAATCCTTAGCAGGGTACAGGCATGGGTAAGCAGCGGGTGGCAAGACAAATCACCAGGGCAAGAGTTCATTGCATATTTCTCCAGGAGGCATGAGCTATCAACACACAAGGGGTGCCTGTTGTGGGGGAGTAGAGTAATAATTCCATGGGGTCTAAGAGGAAGGGTCCTTCAATCACTGCATGAGGACCACCCAGGGGTTGTAAGGATGAAAGCTCTGGCAAGGAGTTACCTGTGGTGGCCAGGGTTAGACAAGGAAATAGAAGGGTTAGTCGCTGGATGCTACACATGCCAAAGGTCACGACCAGAACAACCACATGCACCAGTACACAAGTGGGAGGAAACACACACCCCATGGTCCAGGGTGCATATAGATTATGCGGGGCCATTCCAGGGACACACATTCTTAGTAGCGGTGGACAGCCACTCTAAGTGGTTGGAGGTGGTGCCCGTAGGCAACATGACTTCAACAGGAACTATTCAGGCATTAAGGGGGTTGTTTGCAACACATGGTCTGCCAGATGTAATTGTATCGGATAACGGAATGCAATTTACTTCGTCGGATTTCCAGGTGTTCCTGAGGACCTTGGGGATTATACACGCCACCTCAGCCCCTTTCCACCCAGCCAGTAATGGGTTGGCAGAACGATTCGTGCGAACAACAAAGGATGCCCTCAAGCGCATAGTTCAGGGGGAATGGAAGCAAAGACTGGCTACCTTCCTCCTTCACCAACACTCAACACCCTGCTCAGCCACAGGCAAAAGCCCAGCGGAACTCAGATGGGGCAGATACCTGATAACAACACTGGACAGGCTCCACCCAGACAGAGTAGCAGCAGACGTCGGGACCCCAAATATCAAAACAGTTTTTAACACTGGGGACCCCATCTGGGCAAGGAACTATAGCTCAGGTCACCCATGGGTGCCAGGGGAAATACTAGATCAAACAAGACCCCTATCCTACAAGGTAAGGGTGGAGGGGGGACTCCTGTGGAAAAGGCACCTGGCCTGCTAAGGAAAAGGGCTCCTGAAAGGGTTATAGAGGACACACTGGGGGCTGAGGAGGAGGAGGCAACACTAACACAAGCATCCAGGAGGATTACCAGAGGGTCACATAGGCAACCCTACTCCAGGCAGGAAACGGACAGGAAAAACATGCAATCACCGGACCCAAGCGAAGGAAGGACACAACTATACTATCAAGGCACCCAACCAAAACCCAGCATAACACAAACTCCAGGCACCTCAACACACACACACACACACACCACAATCCACCACAACAATCACAAGGAAGAAAGACAGGAGACAGCACCACACTACCGGGGGAACCAGTCCCAAGGAGGTCAAGCAGGCCCCACAAGGCTCCAAGCTATCTGGCTGACAATGCGTTCTTAAGGGGGGTGGAAGGTGGAAGAGCAACTCAGAAATAAACAAATGTAAATATTGTATATATATGTTAATAAGTGTATATAGTTATGGGAGACGGAATGAACAGAGGTTAACCCCTCACTATGGGGGAAGGGGTGTAGTGTATGCGTCTTAAGCATACACAGGATGTCAGCACAGCAGGGGGCTGGACAGCTCCAGGCTATAACCATTTTTGGCGGGAAAGCCTGAATGGAGCAAGCTTGACAGCTCCGGAGCATGGTCAGCTCTGGCGGGAAGCCAGGGTTTAAATCTATTGGCCACCTGCACTGGCGGGAAGCCCAGGTTTGAATCTATTGGTTGCGATTCACCTGGGCAGGTATAAAGAGACGCTAGGTAACCCCTTTGCCCCAGCTTCATTCCTGACCTCAATAAAGAAGTTACTACCCAGATTAGTGTCTGTCTCTCTGTGCGACCACGCAACATTGCAGTAATGAAACATCTGCAGTCCCAAAGGCAACTGGACTTTCTTTTTTCTTGCAGATGTTTTGCTTTGAGAAGTAAAATGCCTTGAAGGATAAACAAAGAAAGTCCAGTTGCCTTTTGAAAAAACCATCTTTGGAACAACCATGACCTTGATGACTGAGTATCTCCATAGGCATGAAACATCTGCAGGAAAACAACCCAGCTCAGAGAGCAATAAAGGTAAAGGTAAAGGTTCCCCCGCACATGCGTGCTAGTCATTTCTGACTCCAGGGGCCGGTGCTCATCTCCGTTTCAAAGCCGAAGAGCCAGCGCTTGTTCGAGGACGTCTCCATGGTCATGTGGCCAGCATGACTAGATGCCAAAGGCGCACGGAACGCTGTTACCTTCCCACCGTAGTGGTCCCTATTTTTCTACTTGCATTTTTACGTGCTTTCAAACTGCTAGGTTGGCTGAAGCTGGGACGAGTAACAGGCGCTCACTCTGTTATGCGGCACTCAGGATTCGACCCACCAAACTGCCGACCTTCTGATCGACAAGCTCAGCATCCTAACCCACTGAGCCACCACGACCCTAGAGAGCAATAAGGACCACCCCCAATTTAACCCTGAGCTACAAATATTCTTTTCTATTGAAAGCATCCATTGAAAGGAACTCACCTCCTCCTTCATTCATTGGTTCCTCTGTTGAATTTCATTTCATGTTTGTTTGTTTGTTTTTTCCTTTCTGCCTTTCTGTAACTTTATTATTCTGCTTTTTGCCTTCAGGAATGATAAAGTGGACTCGACTTTCTTCTCGATGACCTCCTGGACTTCTCTTCTCAAGGCTAAACATACCGTTTTCTCTTCATAAGATTTCATTTCTACTCCCCTGATGATTTTTATTGACCTTTGCTGAGCCGGATTTTTTTCTATTAAAACCTTAAGAATGCCCAGAACTGGACACATGACTCAAAAGGAGGAGGGGTGAAGGTCTGACCTTCTCAGCAGGAGCTCAGATATACATATCCACCCCCTGAAGCTGTCCAATTTATTCAAAAGGCTTTTTGTGCAGCAATTTAAGTATTCTCTTTAATAAGCTTATCCTCAAGGGAAACAGAATGTCGACTTTCAAGCAATCATCTGCATAATTCGAGTGCATGAATGCCTCAGTGGAGGCATCTTGTCAGCTGGCTGGGATTATGTGCCAAGGATAGGAGATAAAGCTGATTATTATTTTTTTTAAGAAGGGTGGCTTTAAAAAAAATCACAGAAAGAAAAAGACCATTAACAAATAAGTAAAGATAAGACCACTGTAAAAATAAAACTATCTACGGGACTCCCCCAGATCAAACCAAAAGCTGATTTCTTCCAGTATCAAATGTCTACAATGATCAA
Organism: Daboia siamensis; assembly: GCA_024449315.1. NCBI lineage: Eukaryota > Metazoa > Chordata > Lepidosauria > Squamata > Viperidae > Daboia > Daboia siamensis. Next base: position 470,948 of record JAKJMR010017822.1, read on the forward strand.
CCAGAATTTGGTGGAGACACCAGCAAGACAAGAAGACAATAAATTGTATCTCCATCATGCATCACTGCAACAATGAATGTTACCACAGCAACCTGTGTGACACACAAATTCCAGTTTGATATGGTTAATTCCAGTCAGAAAATCACTCTTGTCTGTTTGTTGGCCTGATTATTTGAATCAAATCAGCATATTAAGTTGACGCAGACAAAACTGATCTGGAAGCTTCCAATTTGATTCATCTGCCTCTCTGTTGAACTAAATCTCCAAATCAAAAATCCGCAGTGTCTTAAAATATGCAAATATCACAAGCTTGTCAGTTCCTTCTGTCGTGATCTAGTGTGGTGCCTTTTTTAAGCATCAAGTTCTCATCCTGGGCCTCTGAGATGCAGCCCTAGGTTGCATCAACAGAGGGATTTCATCAAGGTCATGGCAAGTGATAGTACTATTTCATACTGCACTGGTGAGGACACACTTGGAATATTGCATCCATTTCTGGTCACCATGATATAAACAAGAGGATGAGGTTCTAGAAAGAGCACTGAAAAGAGCAACAAAGATGATAAGGAGACTGGAAGCTAAACCAGAAGATGAATGGCTAAGGGAACTAGGTAGGTTTAGCTTAACAAAGAGGGTAGCATGATAACCATCTTCTAATATTTGAAACCTAATGAGAAGGAAGGACTCACTGGAGAAGAGCCTAATGCTGGGAAAGATCGAGGGCAATAGAAGAAGGGGACGACAGAGAATGAGGTGGCTGGATGGAGTCACTGAAGCAGTAGGCATGAGCTTAAATGGACTCCAGAAGATGGTAGAGGACAGGAAGGCCTGGAGGAATGTTGTCCATGGGGTCGCAATGGGTCAGACACAACTCTGCAACTAACAACAACAAATATTTGAAGGGCTGTTACAGGGACGAGTGTGTCAATTTATTCTCAAAAATAACTGAGTGCGGGACAAGAGCCAATGGGTAGAAGCTGGTCAGAGAGAGATCCAACCTGGAAATAAGAAGGAATTTCCTGACAGAGAGAACAATTAAACAATGGAACAGCCTGCATCCTGGAGTTGTGTGTGCTCCATTGCTGGAGGTTTTCAAGGAAAGATTGGACAGCCATTTGTCCAGGATGGTATAAGATCTCCTGCCTTGGGCAGGGGGTTGGACTAGAAGGCCTCCAAGGATGCTATGATTCTAATATGGTTACCAGCAGTCCAGTTTTGTTTCTAGAGTCCCTCTGAATAGTCAGAACAAAAAAAAATCAGGTCATGGGTGTTTTTAACATGACAATTTAGGGAAAGTTCCTCCCCCCTCCAGTTCTATGCAGCAACAACACCCTAAATTTTTTCAAATTGGCACGTATCAGGGGCTTTGGAAGAGTAATATGACTTCATTCAACCATTATCTTTCTACCACCACCCCCCTCCAAACCCAACCCTCAAAAACCTGAAAAAGTCCATCTTCCTAGTGACATCATCAATGATAAGCCATATCGCTCAGGGCTCAATGTCAAAACAAACAAGCTGTTTATAATTCCCCAGAAGAAAGCAGACTTAGAGCTAATTTGCTGAGCAAAATTGAAGAAGGAAGCCAATCTTATCAAAACAGAGAAGTGGGTTGAAAACCAGGGGATTTTTGTATAAAAGCATAGACGGATGAAAGTTCTTTGCCAACCCTACTTAAGCCAGAATTTGATCAAAAAAATTACTGCCAATTGTTATCACAGCGCTGCTGTTTTTTTCCAGGGAAGCTGGGAGACCTAGATAGGATGAAATTGGCTGAACACGACTGAAAGAGATGACCACATGCTTTTTTACTCTGCTCAGAATAAATTTGTTATCAAGTTTTGGAATGGAAGACAAAGAACAAAGACTTTACAAGACATATATCTATTTCAGAGTCCTATTTTTTTTTTTAAAAAAAAAATAGAAAACAATTTTATTTAATATAGCCATTGCAACACTGTTTGGCAATTAGCTAGGGAAGAAATATCAGTACATTTCATCAACTTGAACAAATGTCTAATTTTGGAATTCAATCTAAATCAAAGGTTTATCTAATACTATTCTGAAATATTTGCCCATTTCCTGTTCAACCTTGGTTCTGAACATGGTAGAAACAGAGCCTGTAATTTTTTTAACCTTGCCCTTTATACCAAACTACAGTCTTTCCTTAAAATAAGAAGACTGTTTCCACCTAAGTAGGGTTTAATTATGATTTGGCTTCATCCATCCCAAACTTTCTCCATGAGCAGCTAATTCATTTGATTTCAGCAGAGGTAACATTTTGAGATTTCTTCCAGTAGCTGTTGGGACCATTGTCATTAGTCTCTTTTCTCAGTAATGCGCACAGGTAGTTCTCGACATACAACAGTTCCTTTAGTGACCATTCAAAGTTACAACGGCATTGAAAAAAGTGACTTATGACCATTTTTCACACTTACAACTTTTGCAGCATTCCCATGGTCACATAATCTACATTCGTATGTTTGACAACTGATTTGCATTTATGATGGTTGCTGTGTCCCAGGGTCACGTGGTCAACTTTTGCACTCTTCTGACCAGCAAAGTCAATGAGAAAGACTGATTCACTTAACAACCATGCTACTAATTTAACAACTGTAGTGGTTCACTTAACAAATGTGGCAAAAAAAGTCATAAAAATGGGGCAAAACTCATTTAACATTTTTTTCACTTAGCAACATAAACTTTGGGCTCAGTTGTGGTCATACGTTGAGGACTACCTGTACTTCATCATTGGTTACTTCAAGTTGCATTTTTCTTTGATTTCTCCTGCCCCTGAATTTGTGTATTTAGTGTTATCATTGGTAGAGGTAATCCTCAACTTATGACCGATCACTTATTGACTCTTCAAAGTCATGATGCGCCCCCCCCCCACCCCCCCAAGAGCTACTTATGATCTGATTTCAAAGCTACAATGGCTTCTCACACACATAAATGGCTATGGTCACATGTTTGCATGTTGGGTGCTTGGCAACCAGCTCTCCTTTACAGCCGATTGCAGCTTCCCGTGGTCATGTGATCATAATTTCCAATGGTTTTTGGTTGGTTTCTAATGTAGGATGCTGAGCTTGTTGATCGGAAGGTCAGCAGTTTGGCGGGTCGAATCCCGAGTGCCGCGTAACAGAATGAGCGCCTGTTACTCATCCGAGCTCCTGCCAACCTAGCAGTTCGAAAGCACGTAAAAATGCAAGTAGAAAAATAGGGACCACTACGGTGGGAAGGTAACAGTGTTCCGTGCGCCTTTGGCGTCTAGTCATGCTGGCCAAATGACCATGGAGACATCCTCGGAGAAGCGCTAGCTCTTTGGCTTTGAAACAGAGATGAGCACCAGCCCCTAGAGTCAGAAACGACTAGCACGCATGTGCGGGGGAACCTTTACCTTTACCTAATGTTTATTTCTCATTTCCAGCAAAAAAAAAGAAGAAATGCCGACTGGATAAAATGGATTCGCTTAACAACTGTGGTGTTCACTTAAGGACTGCCACAAAAAATGTCATAAAATTGGATCTGGTCATGTGGTGACCCGCTTAATGACCACAATGACTTACAACCACAATTCAAAGCTCAATTATGGTCATCAGTTGAAACCACATATCTGTGTGTAAATATGTGTGTTTGTAGAAAGGTTAGAGATAGAGATAGAGATAGAGATAGAGATAGAGATAGAGATAG
>JAKJMR010017827.1:0-10188 GCA_024449315.1 Daboia siamensis
CATATGAAGCGCTGGAAAAGATCTCCCATATTTTAATGAAAGAATTTGCTGCTTATTTGCGACCGTGCTCTCATTGTGTGAATACTGATGACTAGTTCACAATGCAAAACTAGGCATAGCTACTCGGAAGTTAACCAGCAGGTAAATCTGGATTGCATCCCAGCCTAAAACGACACATACATTTGTCTCTGGAGATTCTCAGTCATCCAGGTCATGATTTGTCCCAAAGGTGCTTTTTCAAAAGGCAAATGGACTTTTGTTTTTCTCTGAAGACATTTTGCTTCTCATTCAAGAAGCTTCTTCAGTTCAGTTCTTCAATGCTCTTTTAATGATATAGGATTGCAGTACACCTTACAGGCATTCCTAACTTAACAACACTTCATTTGGTGACCGCTCAAAGTGTCAACAGCACTGAAAAAAAGTGACTCACAACCGTTTTTCACATTTATGACCATTGCAGCGTCCCTGTGGTCATGTGATCGAAATTCAGTCGCTCGGCAAGGGAGTCATATTTATGACGATTGCATTGTCCCAGGATCATGTGATCCCCTTCTGACTGAGCAAAGTCAACAGGGAAGCCAGATTCATGTAACAATCGTGTTACTAACTTGACAACCTCAGTGATTCACTTAACATCCATGGCAGGAAAGGTCGTAAAACGGGGCAAAAGTCACTTAACAAATGTCTCCCTTAGCAGCGTACATTTTGGGCTCAATTGTGGTCATACATGAAAGACTACTTGTAGCCCTGTGATTCACATCTTGAAGATGTTAGAAAGAGATGGAAGGACCGTACGATGGAAGGCAATTTGTCCTAGTTGTCTGAGGTACTCCACTGAATCATAGATGAATGAGCATCTTAAGATTTTAACAGCATTGGAAAGAATCCTGGAGGTCTTCTAGTCCAACCCTCTGCTCAGGCGGGAAACCCTATAGTAGGGGTCTTCAAACTTGGCAACTTTAAGACTTGTGGACTTCAACTCCCAGAATTCCTCAGCCAGCCCTGTGCCTGGCTAAGGAATTCTGAGAGTTGAAGTCCACAAGTCATAAAAGGGCCAAGTTTGAAGACCCCTGTTCTATAGTTTAATTCTACTTCTTCACCAGTATTCACCTCAAGCTCTTGTTGGGACCGCTCTTCATTAAAGTTTTGGCTAATTAAGAGTTTCCAGGAAGTGGTCAACCTTTGATTTTATCCTAAAGATTCGTTATTTGGACCATGTGACTAACCAAGAGGTGCTCCAAAAGAGCTTCTCCTGCAAATTACGTAACATAACAACACGCAGAAGTCTCCAACATACAGGTCATATACTCCTTATGGAGAATAATTGAATTCCAAAATGGCAATGAGATGGGAAACCCAACCCCCCCCCGACACCCAACGATCAAGAGGATTTCCTTGAAATACATGGCAAAGAACGTTCATGGAAGATTTAACGACTCTGGAGATCACATGAGAAGATGTTGAAATATTCGCCTCAAATCAAAAATACTGGAGATTGCCCTGATATGCTAAATCAATGGCCCCCAAACTTTTGGGCACCAGGGACCAGTTCCATGGAGAGAGACCATTCCACAGACCGGAGGGGGCATGGTTTCGTGTGCTGCCTGCATCTTTCTTTAATGAAAAGAAGTGCTTTTAATGAAAAGAGAGACTTTTAATGAAAAGAAGGACTTGGGGTGACATGGTAGCAGTGTTCCAATATTTGAGGGATGGCCACAAAGAAGAGGGGGTCAAGCTCTTCTCCAAAGCACCTGAAGGCAGGAGAAGAAGCAACGGATGGAAACTAATCAAAGAGAGAAGCAACCTGGAACTAAGGAGGAATTTCCTGACAGTGAGAACAATTAATCAGTGGAACAACTTGCTTCTAGAAGTTGTGAAGGCTCCAACACTAGACGTTTTTAAGAAGAGATTGGCCAACCATTTGTCTGAAACAGTATAGGGTTTCTTGCCTGAACTAGACTAGAAGATCTCCAAGGTCCCTTCCAACTTTGTTATTCTGATCACGTGGTCCAATGTTTTTCAAACGTGGCAACTTGAAGATGGGCAGACTTCAACTCATGCTGGCTGGGGAATTCTCCAGTTGAAGTCTGCCCATCTTCAAGTTGCCAGTTTGAAAAACACTGGTGTAATGGGTTTTCTTCCCCACTGCAGAGTCCTTGTGATTCCTTCCCGTGCTTGCCCAGATGGGGCTCCACTCCTTTGCACAGACTGGTTTCTAGCATGCCACAGGCCAGGGGTTGGGGGACCCCTGCATTACATAACATGGGAGGATCTAACGCTAAAAGAGAGTTTAATTCTAGACCTTCTTTCTTCTTCTTCTTTCTTCCTTCTTTCTCCGCCCTCCTCCCGGTGGTTCAAAAGGACTTTTCATCCTGGGCTTCTCAACCTTGAACTAGGCGAGTACGGAGTGTACTTGACAAGCATTGACAACCCTGTCCTCAGCTGATAAACTGAAAACCCCGGCATGAATCTCCACCAGGCTAATTCTGCATAGAACACTGAAAAATCAAATCTTAACAACCGGACGGTCGGTTTTGATCAGCATCCCTTCTTATCGGGCAGGGCAGAAATTGAGAGCTCGCGGCTCTGTGACAATCTATTCATCAAAATGCTTCAGATTGATACGTCAGATGAGAGAACACCACTGCTTCAGCCCTTTTAAAGGAAGAGCAGAAAGAGAGTAAGTAATAGCTCTGCAAATCCGGGCTGACAGGCAGCGATAGCATCTTGCAAGGAGCAGCTCATCCAGTCTGGGGAAGATATTACTTCTTTTAAGATAAAATTCATTTCTTATTTTCAATAGTCTTTCTTTTTTTAAAAAAAAAAAAAACCTGTTACTCATCTATGCTACTATAATTCGATCGCTTGAAAAAAAAGGGGAGACCCCTTTCAATCGTTTGTCACTCTAGGCACTGCAGCTAGGTGGGTGGCAAGCAAAATCCATCCATCCATCCATCCATCCATCCACCCACCCACCCATCCAACATAAAAAGCTATTGCTGAACAATCACAGGCAGCCCTCAACCAGAATTGAGCCTATAATTTATGTTGCCAAGTGAGACATTTGTTCAGTGGGTTTTGTTTGCCCCATTTTACGACCTTTTTGCCACTGTTGTTAAATGAATCATGGCAGCTGTTAAATTAGAAACATGGTCGTTAAGTGAATTGGGATTTCCCCCGTGGACTGGGCTTGTCAGAAGGTTGCAGAAGGGGATCACGTGACCCCGGGACACTGCGACCGTCGTTAACTATGAGCCAGTTGCCCAAGCGTCTGAATTTCGATGACGTGACCATGGGCATGCTGCAACAGTCGTAAGTTTGAAAAATGGCCATAAGTCACTTTTCTCAAATGCCGTTGCAACTGGGAACGGTCACTAAACCAACTGTTGTAAGTCAAGGACCACCAGTGATTATAAGGCATGCTTATTTGTGCTTCGCTCTACCGACCACAGCTAATTCTCAACTTGCAGCCATTTGTTTAGTTGTTGTAATGGCACTGAGAAAAAAAAAGCGACTTATTATGGCTCTTTTTCACACTTAGGGACGCGGTGGCTCAGTGGGTTAGCTTGTCGATCAGAAGGTAGGCAGTTTGGCGGGTCGAATCCCGAGTGCTGCATAACAGAGTGAGCGCCTGTTACTCGTCCCAGCTTCTGCCAACCTAGCAGTTCGAAAGCACGTAAAAAATGCAAGTAGAAAAATAGGGACCACTCCGGTGGGAAGGTAACAGCGTTCCGTGCGCCTTTGGCGTCTAGTCATGCCGGCCACATGACCACGGAGACGTCCTCGGACAAGCGCTGGCTCTTTGGCTTTGAAACGGAGATGAGACCGGCCCCTAGAGTTGGAAATGACTAGCACGCATGTGTAGGGGAACCTTTACCTTTACCTTTTACCTTTTCACACTTACTATGATTGTTGCAGCATCCCCAGGGTCTTCACAATTCGGCAACCTGGCAACTGACTCACATTTATGACTGTCGGAGGATAGCACACACACGCACACACATCCCCAGAGAAAGAAATCTTTTGGAGAATATTAAAAAAAGCAGAATATTATATTTCCCAAAGGAATACAGTAATGGAGAAAGAAAATTTTAAAAGACAGAAACCAGCCCCAGCCCCTCCCCCCCAGTAAGAGGCCAGGTCTATAGAAATGCAGATTTGATCATCCTACTCAGAAAGGTTGCAGCCAGGAAGCTAGAAGCTGATGAGATTAGGAAGACAAAGACCCCTAAAATCAACATCCCCCACCCAAACTCTAAAGATATGACCTTTAGGACATAATAGGATTAACCCAGCACCATCAGAATACAAAAAGGGCACATTGAACCTCAGGTCAAAGTTCATGCCACAGGAATAACTCCAAACACAAAAGCCCAAGAAGGTATAAAAACCCACCACTGCCGGCTACAGGTGGTCACTTTTTTCCCCAAGAGCCATCTTTCTGTCTCGCTCTCCTCTTCAATAAACCACAACCTTTTTTTTCTAAAGCAGTCTCCATTTAGTTTATTCCCGGCTTGGACTGGACTCTGATGGAAGATTTTCCTTGCAATGTTGCAATGTCATGTTGGGGTCACATGATCCCCTTCTGACAAGCAAAGCCAACGCCGGTTTCACTTAACCACTGTAGTCCTAACTGCCATGATTCACTTAAGCACTGTGGCAAGAACGGCTGTAAAATGGGGCAAAACTCACTTTCTCGATTAGCAACCTAAATTTTGGGTTCAATTTTGCTCGTAAGTCGAGGACTTCTTAGGTTTGGGTGCCCTTTGAAATGCTTTGCCTTTTATCCGTCTCTGCTTTCTGTTATAACACCCTTTCCCTGCCAGATCACGGAAGGCAGGCAGAGGCAAATTCAAAGGCACCAAATTCCAAAGTTGCCAACTCCAAAGCAAACTCTTTTTTTTTTTAAATCAGCTGCTGCCACGTTCTTCACAGTAAACAAATTCTGCCGAAATATTAACTGGGAAAGAAATTATTACCACCTCCAAAAGCGGGAGGGGGGCCGAGATATCAATCAAATTACTCTGCCTTGTAAATCTATCAAAGCCACGTTCAGCTGATGGTTTAAGACTTCAAATATATTCTGAGGCAGCTGGCAAAAACAAGCAGGCAACAAAGATGGCTTTCACCTTTGATTCCAACCTGCAAATGGAAAATTCCACAGCTGGCAAATTGGGAGTCCATTTTGCAACCCAGCTTGATTTATTAGATAAAAGCAAACAATACCTGGTGCCTCCTTCCCCGGGCTGGATTTTTATGCTATCTCCCCACACTAATAAAACTAATCAGGTTTACCAATTAGCTGTCCTTTCTCAACATCTGCAGATGTGTAATTATGTATACTCGGAATAAATTGTTTTCAGTACAAAAGGAGTCTTCTCTACAAAAGAGACTAATTACTCGACAGAACAATGGCTTTCCATCACAGAGGCATAAACTGTGGCCATTTAATCAGGATGAAACGTCATTACGCTGGTGCAAATTTAATTGCTAAAAAGTGTGTTTGAGATTTCCCTGCATACCACACGGCGTACCAACTTCATTCCGAGTTCCCCTCCATCTGATTATCTTTCAAGTAAATATAATTAAGGATTTGCACTGCGGTGATATCTTACTGAATAAACATAACCATGTCTCATGTTGCTATTCAAAGGAATTGGGCGTTCATTTTCTATGAAAAGAAGGACCGGGGTGACATAATAACAGTCTTTCAACATTTGAGGGGCTGCCACAAAGAAGAAGAGGGAGTCAAGCTAATTCTCCAAAGCACCTGAAGGCAGGACAAGAAGTAATGGATGGAAACTAATCCAGGAGAGAAGCAACTTAGAAATAAGGAGAAATTTCCTGATTATAATAACAATTCTTCAGTGGAACAACTTACCTTGAAGTCCACAAGTCATAAAAGGACCAAGTTTGAAGACCCCCCTGATCTAAACTAATCAAGGGGAGAAGCAACCTAGAACCAAGGGGAAATTTCCTGACAGTTAGAACAATTAGCCAGTGGAACATCCTGCCTCCAGAAGTTGTGGGTGCTCCATCACTGGAGGATTTTAAGAAGAGACTGGATAGCCATTTGTCTGAAATGGTGTAGGGTTTCCTGCTTGTGCAGGGGGCTAGACTAGAAGATTTCCAAGGCCCCTTCCAACTCTGTTATTCTGTTAACTGAAGAAAACAAGGCCTTTAATTATGCATTTCTGATAAGACCCCAACTGTCTTCCAGTTCAGCACCTTGGTTCCCATTTTCCCAGACTGAAATAAGATTGTCAAAACAGGGTCAGGAAGAACATCAATTTTTACAGATCATTTCAGATGCCATGCTCTCTCTCGCTCTCTCTAACTTCTCAGATTTCCCTTCAACTCATACTAGCAGCTTAGAGGCTTCCCACAATCCAGGCACATTTAAAAGAAAGTTTCTATTACATCCAAAGGTGCCTTGATGGATATCTCTATGTGGATTGCAGTGATAATCTGGGGGGGGGGGGGAAGATGCTAGAGATTAGTGTTAGCATCATTTTTTTTTTCAAGATTATCAATGAAATCCACATAGAGACATCCGTCAATGCACCTTTGGGTGTAATAGAAACTTTCTTTTAAACGTGCTTGGATTTTGCAACACGACAGCTTATTGCTGTTTTTTTAAAAAAAATTAAAATTATAATTACAATGTGCTAGGGCAGACATGTCAAACACAAGGCCCGGGGGCCGGATCCGGCCCGCGAAGTGGTTTCATGTGGCCCGTGAAGCCATCCTGGAAACAGGGAGGGAACGGCCCCCACTGCCTTGGCCCTGGCCGAGAGACCCTCCTTCTGCCAGAGACCCTCAGGTCTGTCCCACTCCAGCCCAGGCCCCCATAGGCACCCTTGATGCCAACGATGTAGAGCTGGCCACGCCCACCCAGTAGGCCAGCTCCTTCGGGAAAGGGCGGTATATAAATCTAATTAAAAATATATATATATATATGCATTCTAGCCACACCCACCCAGTAGGCCACGCCCACCCTGGCCACATCCACCCGGCCCCCTGAGGGCAACCGCAATGCTGATGCGGCCCTCAATGAAATAGAGTTTGACACCCCTGTGCTAGGGGAAACAGACCTTGCTGGCATCAAAGAAGTTATGTACAGGCAAGCATACTTGTGTCTCTGCGCATCAGATTGCAACTTCTGATTTAATCCACGTCCAAACATCAGTTTCATTATTCGACAAACCATCGCAATCACCCAAAATGTGTGATAGCTAAATCCCTACTACTAGAATGCAGGAGTTTTATTTTCCCAGCCAAAATTTGTTCCCCCAATTCCTCTTCTGTCCCTCACCGGCATTCTCTCCTTCCAATAATTCAAGTGTAATTTGTCTGAAACCTGAAAAGACATTTCTGAAGAACAATTAGTCCTAAAAAAAGAGAGAGAGATTAATGTTAGCTGGAGCTTAGAGCTTCGACAACAGGTTGGATGTACTCGTGCTGTTTTTTTTCCAGCAAAAGGTGTCTAATTAAGGAAGTCTCACATTTTTTGCTGCCTATGAAAGAAAGAGAAAACTCTCACCTTCTAACACAAGGAACATTCCCCAAGCACAGATTTCATACAAAGCACACGGCCTTTTTAATTGCTGCTTCGTTTCTGGGTTTCCAGCCAAATTTGGAATCTCCTGTTGTCAACAGGTGTGTTCGGCCCACATATTTACAACATTTGGGGAACCCAAGACTGAACAGACAAGTGAATATTATGGATATAGAAGGGAAATGTGGGGGGTTTTTTTAGAACATCAGAGCTAAAGAAGCTTCTTGGATGAAAAGGGAAACGTCTTCAAAGAAAAACAAGAAACTTCAGTTGCCTCTTGAAAAAGCACCCTTGGGACAACCATGACCTGGATAGATTGAGAATCTCCATAGACTTTTTGAACATAGAACATAGAATAAAAAAGTTGGAAGGAACCTCAGAGGCAAGCTGTTCCACTGAATAATTGTCCTCACTGTCAGGAAATTTCTCCTTAATTCTAGGTTGCTTCTCTCTTCGATTAGTTTCTAACGGTTGTTGGAACAATAGCATGAACAAGAGTCATTTTGGACGCTATATACCTCTGGCTGGTGGGAAGCAGTTTCTACTTTTCCAGTGCAAACCACACAATCACACCGTATGCTGAAAATGAACGGCTGTTAAGTAGAGATAACGACCTAAAGTAGATAAGTACCAGATAGGTTCAAGGCATTTGGGGATACGCAGACAAATTGTTTGGTAAGTGATGTTGAATAAACTTATTTAATCATGATGTGGAACATCTAATACATTAGAGCATGTAAAACCTTCATACACTAGACCGGATCATCACATAGTTTGCAAAAGGTGGTCCCATGATGTTGGGATACTGCAACCGTCATAAGTACATGGCAGTTGCCAAGCATCCAAATTTTGATCACATGGCCACGGGGACGCTGCAACAGTTGTAAGTGTGAAAAACAGTCATAAGGCATTTTTTTTCAGTGCCGTCGTAATTTCAAACGGTCGCTGAATGAATGGCTGTAAGTCAAGGACTATCTGTGTGCTGTTTATATTTTTTATTATAAGCTACACAGATGCGATAGGTGGCCATATGAATTTTATGAATGAATATTTTGTGAGTGGCCTTGTCCAGAAAATATATGAATACTCTTTTTTTTTTTTTTGCTATTTCTTCTCTTTCACAAAGCATTATTAATGGCCAGTTTTTAATCAATGGGTTTTGCCCATAGTCTAGTAAACTGCATTTCCCTTTAACAAAACCAAATGATTGAATTTTCAGAGAAATTCAGGGAATTAAGCAGTTGTCAAATTCCCTCAATAGGAATGACCCAAATTGCAATCAGTAGTATGAGGATGTCACTCTTAGTATGTAGTATGTTTTGTCACTCTTCATATTGCAGCCAGATGGGTGGCAAGCAAAATCAGTCATTCATCAATCAATCAATCAATCAATATTGCTGAACAATCACAGAGAGTCCTTGACTCAGGACCACAGTCGAGCCCAGAATTTAAGTTGCTAAGTGAGAAATTTATTAAGTGAGCTTTGCTCCATTTTACAACTTTCCTTCCCACATTTGTTAAGGGAATCACTGCCATTCTTCAATTAGCAACATGGCTGTTGCTTGTCTCAACGTCGCCAAAGGGGATCCCGTGATCTCCATGACACCGCAGCCATCATAAATATGAGTCAGTTGCCAAGCATCTGACTTTTGATCACGTGATCATGCTGATGCTGCAACATTTCTTAAGTGTGAAAAATGGTCGTAAGTCCCTTAGTTATGCTGTAACTTCGAACGGTTGCTAAATGAATTTTTGTAAGCCGAGGACTACCTCGGTTAAATTTTAGACACTTAGCTGGAGGAGGGAGGCCTGGATAACTCCAAGCTCACAGAAGACAAGACTGTCATCAGCTTTTACAACAAAAACTCATTGTCCTTCTTAAAATCTCATATGGCATCTTCCCAGCAACAACTCGAGCTGCCGAGATCATAATGGCTGTGAGTCGTGACTTTGTGCTGTCAATCTGAGCCTCAGATGGAAAGCTTGACAAGTGACATGTAACACAGTTTCTTTTTCTAATTTCAAGACCGGAGCGTTTGCCATTTAATTGAGGAAGAGAGCGAAAGCGGAGCTGAGAAATGGGGAACCCGACAGGCAGAATCTGACACAGCAGCAGTGACAGTCGATGTGACAAAATCCTCTACGCAACGTATGTTTAAACGCAGCATTAAACCTTAAGGCTAATCGTTGACGGCGTCACTACGATCCTCTTCCGTTGTAATGTTTATATACAAAAGCTGCATTTTTTTTAAAAAAAAAAGCAATGGTCAACACCTGCCAACAGGTGTTGGAATATAGAATAGGATAGGGTAGGATAAGATAGGATAGGATAGGATAGGATAGGATAGGATAGGATAGGACAGGACAGGACAGGACAGGACAGGACAGGACAAAATAAAGAAAAGGAAAGAACAGGGTAGGGTAGTGTAGAATTAGAATTAGAATTAGAATTAGAATTAGAATTAGAATTAGAATTAGAACAGAACAGAATAGAATAGATATTGGAATGAATAGAATAGAATAGAATAGAATAGAATAGAATAGAATAGAATAGAATAGAATAGAAATAAAGAATAGAAATTCAGAATAGAATAGAATAGAATAGAATAGAATAGAATAGAATAGAATAG
>JAKJMR010017827.1:21978-34852 GCA_024449315.1 Daboia siamensis
AAGAAGAAGAAGAAGAAGAAGAAGAAGAAGAAGAAGAAGAAGAAGAAACAACCTTGCGTGTAAAATGATTTCTATACTTCGTGACATTTCATCTCAGCTAGCTAATGCATCAGCGGCTTGACAAAAATATCATGCATACATCACAGCCAAGCGTAGGAGATGACTCGAAGATGCTGCCAACTCTTGAAATATGCTGCCACGCTGTGCAAATGACAAATAGTAAATTTCACTCATCCCTATCGGACGGAGCGTGTTTGCCTATTGCTTTTCGGGGTGATTTAGGAACCATTTTCACATGCCGAAAGTTTCACCCGCATGGCCCAACCGCCCATTTAATGTGCAGATAGATTTCCTTGCAACAGTGACATAATTCCAGTTGTGCAGTTTAACAGGTTGGCTGGCCCCGGAGGCAACTTGCCTGCTTCAATAACTCCTGCCAAGAGATGCTCTTGCCTTCCAGGCTGGCTGTAAATTCGCTCCTCATTGGCTTCAGGGATGGTCAACAAATTCTGGCTTCCTGAATTATCTGCCAGTGAAATCTTAGCCCACATCAGAATATTACCCTGTGGCTGGGCACCGTGGAGTTGACAAGTCGAACCTTTACAAAGTTTTTTTTTTCTATTGTTGTTGACTTTCTCTCTGTAAATGTAAGTTTAGAACCCTAGCAGGGGTCTTCAAACATGGCCCTTTTGTGACTTGTGGATTTCAACTCCCAGAATTCCCCACCCAGACACGCCGGCTGAGGAATTCTGGGAGTTGGAAGTCCACAAGTCACAAAAGGGCCACGTTTGAAGACCCCTGGCCTACAGCATATGCACAATGCACAAGGCTCATGCAGAAAAGGAACTGCTGGTATCACTGCCGGGCAGAACATGGCATTGCAGTTTTCAACCAGGTTAAAGCATAGGAAACGTGGTTTGAACCCAGACAGTAGATTTCAGTGTGGCTATGTCCAAAGTCCACTTCGGACTAGCAAATACAGGGAATTAAAACCAGTGGTGGGATTCAAATATGTGAACAATCGGTTGTCTGTGTGGATGCCGCTTCCAGAAGTCCATTCTGGGCCTGGTCAACAAAAACAAAATAGCTACCAGTTCTGCCAAAGTGGTGCGAACCGGCTGAATCCCACCAGTGGTCTCATGCCAGTCACATGACCAGTCTTCGGACAATGCTGGCTCCCTCGGTTAAGAAACGGAGATGAGCACTGCCCCCTACAATCGGATATGACTGGATAACGAAAACCTTTACCTTCACCTTTTATCAACAGCCTCACAAACCTAAAAACTGACCCGAGACAGAGGAGACAACCAATCTTCCTGATATATTCCTCAGCTCCCAAGGCCATTGTCGATCTACCATTAACAGCAAGGAGTGCAAACAACCACTCAAAGGTTGTACCGGTAGTCCTCAACCTACAACGACAATCGAGGCCAAGATTTCCATTGCTGAGTGAAACATTTGCCAAGTGAGTTTTGCCCCATTTTATGACTTTTCTTGCCACCGTTGTTAAGTGAATCGCCGCAGATGTTCAGTTGGTCACACGGACGTTCGGTGAATGTGGCTTCCCCCATTGACTTTGCTGTTCAGAAGGTCATAAAAGGGGACCTTGCAACCGTCAGAAATAGGAGTCACTTGCCAAGCATCTGAATTTTGATCACGTGACCATGGGGGATGCTGCAACAGTCATAAGTGTGAAAAACGGCCCTAAGTCACTTTTTTCCCATCCAGTTGTAACTTCGGTCACAGTGCAGGAAATCAGGAGTCTAAGTGGTTCAAATGGCTACAGATTTATTGCAAGCTATCACTCTCTGCAAGAATCTGAATTAGCAAACTGGCGGTAGATCAGAGTCAACAAAATTCAAGGTGGGTGGGACTTAGATCTCTTGTGAGTATGAAGGGGTTCCAGACTGATGACATGTTTGACCCCTCCCTCAGGCTCAGCATGGCCATCTTCTAGAGCAGGAGTAGGCAAACTTGGCTCTTTTATGACTCGTGGACTTGAACTTCCAGAATTCCTGAGCCAGCATGGTTCAGTACGAGGCTGTTTTAGACACTACAGTTTGGTTATTCTAGTTTTATTGTGAGAAAAAAACAATTTCTGTTGGGTTTAATGGTTAAGGCAAAAAAAAACATGAGTTCAAGTCCTGCCTTAGCCATGGAAGCCAGTTGAGAGATTTGGGGCCAGTCATTCTGTCTTAGACCCACCTTACCTCACTGGGTTCTTATGGTGGGGAAAGCAAGAGAAGGAAGCTGTATCGCATATGTTTCCTCCCTTAAGGTATTTGTAAAATAACCAAATATAGGAGCAATACAAAATAAAATACATGTCTACGACCATTTGCCTAAGTCAGGGGAAGGCAACCTTGGCTCTTTTATGACTCATGGACTTCAACTCCCAGAATTCCTGAGCTAGCCACGCTGAGGGGAAAGGGAGAGGCTTCCAAACTGAGCCACGCTGGCTCAGGAATTCTGGGAGTTGAAGTCCATGAGTCATAAAAGAGGCAAGGTTGCCTACCCCTGGGCCTAGGCCGCTTTATGATTTGTGGATTTCAACTCCCAGAATACCTGAGCCAGCCACGCTGAGGGGAAAGGTAGAGGTTTCCAAGCTGAACCATGCTAGCTCAGGAATTCTGGGAGTTGAAGTCCACGAGTCATAAAAGAGCCAAGGTTACCTACCCCTGGCCAGGGTATAGATCTAATTCTAAGGTTAGATCAGTGGAGAAACCAGATATGTTCGATTTCTTTTGGATCACTATTTCCTAGGAAGATTTGTTAATTTTCTGCCAATTCCACCGAAGTCATGGATTCCAGATTTTGGAAGCATTCTGTAAATTAGCCCATATAAAGTACCTTAATACAAAACATTTTGTTCTATTTTGCACCGTTTCGCCCAGCTAAAGGTTAGAGGCGTGAGAGTTTTAGCCGAATGTAGATTGACAATAATTAGCTGGCACGGTACTAAAATAATATTTGAAAGCGACAATTGATATCTGGTTCACATTTATCAAAAGGCCTTAAGATGGTAATGTTACATTGCCGTTTTCTGCAATTTTAGCACCTTAACCGTCTTTGAAAGCATCGTCTATTTTCAGCTGAAGCTAAAGGTTTCAGGAGGAGGGTTGATTGTTGAATATTATATTGTGTGTGATCATTTCCCTGAAGATGACACAACTTCATGGATACTGAATAGTATAGTTGCTATGTAAACAGCAATTGCTTATGTATGGAATTAAGTACAGCTGGCAAGAACAGTGCAAACAAAACCATCTGGAATTGGCAGAAGCAACGGGGACGCTGGTGAGATCAGGATACGGTTTCTAAATTTAAAGAAGAGAGGAGCTTTAGCTGGAAGTGGCTTTATTGTATCCCTGAGAAATACACTCAGCTCTGGAAGACAAAAATTAATTTTTAAGGTATTTACAAGAAGTGTGATTTCAGAAACCGAATATGCGTAGGAGAAGGAATGGCAAAATCTGAGGGTGGAGTCAAAGGAGGAATCAGCCTAGAGTTTCTAAAAGGTAAAGGTAAAGATTCCCCCGCACATGCATGCTAGTCATTTCCGACTCTAGGGGCCGGTGCTCATCTCCGTTTCAAAGCTGAAGAGCCGGCGCTTGTCCGAGGACGTCTCTGTGGTCATGTGGCCGGCATGACTAGACACCAAAGGTGCACGGAACGCTGTTACCTTCTCACTGGAGTGGTCTCTATTTTTCTACTTGCATTTTTACGTGCTTTCGAACTGCTAGGTTGGCAGAAGCTGGGACAAGTAATAGGCGCTCACTCTGTTACGCGGCACTCGGGATTTGATCCGCCAAACTGCTGACCTTCTGATCGACAAGCTCAGCGTCCTAACCCACTGAGAGTTTCTACATAGCCACAAATGGACTAAGTTCAGCCCCTCTTGAATTCCACTGACCCTTATCTAGGGCAAAATAGTGCTAATCATTGGTTAATAGATAGACTAATTATTCAGGCATAGGTCTGAATAATGATAAATCAGTTTAATTGGAACTTCACATGGGGTCCTGATCTTTCATGCCTGACAAAATATGAAAACAATCTATTTTACTGAATAGGTCTAAGATCCCTTCCAACTCTGTCATTCTGTTATTCATATTTGGTACTTCCAATATCTTTAGACTTTTGGTCAAAACTGAAATATGGGTGCAAATATCTGTTTCAGGCAGTTTGTCTTTCGGATAAGTGCAGCTAATTGTGGTCTGAACATCACTGCTGCAGCACTAATAGTGTCTTTTTAGTCGTGCAGTCATTGTACTCATTGAGAGCAACATAGGAATATTATGGTCCTCTGTTATTTCTTCAATTTTGACAAAGTATTAATTCAGCAACAAATGCCTTGATTTCTTCCTGATCTCAAAATGAGTGTTGAAGACTCATGCCGCAGCAGTTAATATGAAAAAGATAATATGGATGCTGGTCTAGTAAAACTCCCTTACAGATGGAAGCACAATCCACCTGAATTGGCTTAACTTGGGTATTTATAACCAGCAGCAGTCCAACAGATTAACCCGTAGATTAAATGAGAAAGAACAGGAAAAAGAGGCACCCAATTATTCATTGATTAATTGCACCAGTCTTATTAGGGAGTACAACCCTATTCCCTTTTCAGAGAAGACGGGAAATATGAGGTCCACTCAATCAATCTTTGAGTAATTATCAGTGTGTTTTATTCGGCTTTATAGTCCCATAAACCAAACATTCAGAATACAATGTTGTATATTGATTAAGGTATTTTAACTGAGGCAGGATGCTTAACTATATCAACCAAATAAATCCGTTGAATTGTTTTGATTCCTCACTGGCCAGCAAATCCAGTAGCTGAGTCTGTGGAATCAGATGAGGAGGAGGAGGGGCCTGGAGTGACATTAGAGTCAGAGGAAGGCTCTGAGGAGCTCCAAGACCTACAGTCGGAGGAGGAGCCTGGCCCCTCTACTCGCACTCAGGCTGAGACACAGCTGTGCTGGGAGGTTGAGTTAGACAGTGATGAAGAACAGTTAGGACAAATCCCGGATGCATGAAAGTGCAGTCAAGAGAAGCGAGTAGGACAGAGGAATGCAATGGGGCAGCTCCGAAGGCAAAGGAGAAGGCATTAGGAAGCCACGCCTGGGCTGAATTATAAAAGGGAAGGTGTGGGAGGTGCTGGTTGCCAAAGGCAACCATTTCGTATTCAGGATCGAGTTTCTGTCGACTGTGTTTGTTTGCCTTGGACATTGACTCAGGTCTGTGAGAATAAAAGGGAATTGTTTTTTTTCCTGTAGTTCCTGCCTGTTTCTTGGAAGAGGGGTTTCTTCTTGTGAGCATAACAAGGACTCACCTAGGCTGGGACAGAACATAAAATTAATCCACTGATAGATTGCCACGGTTGTTAAGTGAATCACTGCAATTGTTAAGTTAGTAGCATGGTTATTAATTGACTCTGGCCTCTCCATTGATTTTGCTTCTCAGAAGGTTGCAAAAGGGGATCACGTGACCGTAGGAAACTGCATCCATCATAAATATGAGTCAGTTGCCAAGCATCCTTATTTTGATCACGTGACCCTGGGGATGCTGCAACGATCGTAAGTGTGAAAAACAATCAAAAGTCACTTTTTCAGTGCCGTTGTAATTTCAAACACACACTAAACGAACTGTTGTAAGTCAAGGACCACCTGTATAAAAACTAGTTACCTACAGTTAATGACATCAACTACCCATTATACATCCACCATGTCCACCACAAAATACGTTAAGAGACATTTGAACAACCCACACAATAAAACATTCTCTCAGAAACCACACACCTGCCATGATCTAACCTATATTTTAAGACAACTGTTCACGAAACATCCTATTGATGGACAAATGCCCATCCGTACTCTAAATCATTTGTAAAACCTCCACTGCAAGGTTTGAAAGAAAAAAAGAAAAATGGCAAATTTGGAGTCCTGGCATAGAAAATGTTCAGCCTCAACACTTCTGAGTGATTATGTTTTGTACCAGCCTACTACCGGCCCTGAAGAAAAGGCAGGGACAACCCCTTTACAAAATGGCAAGAGGCTGGAACTAAGCCTGCCAAATTTATTAACATCAAAACAGAGCAAACAGAAACACGAACCATGAAACAGGAGCTATTCAAACGGTTGCCTTCAGCAAACCAGCCCTCCCACACATTCCCCTTTTAAACAGTTCAAGGCGTGGCTTCTCTCTGCCTCCTTCCGAGGTGCCCCATTGCCTTCCTCTGTTTACTCCTGATTGACTGCCTCCTGCGTCGGGCGTCCTTGAACAGGGCCAGCTGTGGGTCATCTTCATCCACGCTGTCAGGCTCACACAGCTGGGTCTGCGTCGTAACCAGATGGGAGGGGCCTGGCTGAGGGCTCTGCGGACCCTCAAAGCTATCCTCAGCAAGCTCTCCAACACCCCCCTCCTCCTCCTCTGAATCGTCCGACCCCACTGCCGACCCCACAGGCTGACCCTGAATCACAACAGATTATGTTGATCTCATAGTTCACCTACCTACCTACCTACCTACCTTCCTGGTGACAGTTCAATCAAAGGGTTTCAGAAACTGACTGCAAAGAATAGTGACAGCTTGTTAACATCAGAAGGTGGGACGATGTGAAGGATTATTTTGTGTAGCTTCTCAACATGGGTCTCCTAGTAGGAGCTGAAATCCTGGACAGTAGGAAGTTGAATAAAGCTGATCTAAAAACCATCCCTTTCAATTTGTGTGACCCGCCACAGTAAAGTATTAAACGATATTAAAGTGGAGTTTATCACATGAACAAACAAGACACACATACCTGGGTGAACGAAAGGTGTTTTTTCCAGAAGGCAATTGGATTTTGTTATTCCTTGAAGATGTTCCACTTCTCATCCAAGAAGCTTCTTCAGTTCAAGTTAGAACTGAAGAAGCTTTTTGAATGAGAAGCAAACGTCTTCAAAGAAAAACAAAGAAAGTCCAGTTGCCTTTTGAAAAAGCACTTTTGGGACACAACCGTGACTTGGATGATTGAGAACCTCTAGAGCAGACATGTCAAACACAAGACCCGGGGGCCAGATCCAGCCCGCGAAGTGGTTTCATGTGGCCCGCGAAGCCATCCTGGAAACAGTGAGGGAACGGCCCCTACTGCCTTGGTCCTGGCCCAGAGACCCTCCTCCTGCCAGAGACCCTCAGATCTGTCCCATCCTGCCCAGGCCCCCATAGGCACCCTTGATGCCAACGATGTAGAGCTGGCCACGCCCACCCAGTAGACCATACACACTTTAGCCACACCCACCCAGTAGGCCATGCCCACCCAGGCCACACCCACCCAGCCCGAGGGCAACTGCAATGCTGATGCGGCCCTCAATGAAATTGAGTTTGACACCCCTGCTCTAGAGTCACGTCTGGATGAAGACAAGGAAGGATTTAATGCTAAATAACAGAAGCTAAATTGAAGAAAACTTCCCAATATGTGACTTCTTTGGAACAATCAAAAGACTTATTTTTCTCAGTTCCTCAGTCAGCATACGACCTATTAATGCTGCTGCTTATAAGCATATGAATCGGTTGATACCTATTACAACACCCAAATTACTTGCAACTTGCCTCACCATTTGATATTTTGGAGCACAACTTTTCCCTGAGTCCCTCAGGAAAAGGGCAGTATATAAATCGAAACTAATAAATATAAATCAAAACAAATAAATAACAAAACAGGTTGCCTCCTGCTGTTTTGTTAATGCTACAACTCTAGTGATTCCTGGCAATTTTTAAGCCCTAATAATTCTTCAGTTACCGTGACTCTAGTCAATGCAAGTTAATTTTTTTTAAAAAAGCAGAAATCTCAGCATCTGCAAATTTGTTTTAAGAGATGCAATTACAATAATTGGTGCTATTGCTGTGTTATTCCAGCAATAAAGATAACTACAATAATGGACGAGCTACAGCTACTTGATCATCCAACACAAACACATCAAGTGGGTTTTGAAAAACCAACTGAACCCCGAGGTGTTTGTGTTTTGTTTGGATAAAATAGAACATTGACCGAGTTCCCATGTTCATCCACATCATATCAAGCTATGCCTTAGTTCAGCTCCTCTGAATAAGCTTTAATCAGATGTATTCAAAACATGCATAGCTCTAAACCATGCTGTTCTGTTCCAGCCTACAACTGGCCCGGTTTGAATGTCAGGGACAACCCCTTTTTATAGTCAACAGGCTGGAAAAAACCCAACCAAATTTATTTACAAAGAGTTCAAACAAAAGTTAAACAAAAAGTTCAAGAGTTAAACCAAAAGTTCAAACAAGAGTTAAAAAAGAATAACAGACCAGGACTCTAACAGATCTTCAAACGGTTGCCTTCAGCAACCAGCACCTCCCACACCTTCCCCTTTTATTAGCAGTCCCAAGGCGTGGCTTCTCATTGTCTTCTCCCGAGTTGCCTCACTGCCTTCCTCTGTTCTGCTCTGCTAGATTGCCTCCTGCTCCTAGCGTCCCTGAACAAGGCCAGCTGTGGATCGTCTTCTTTCAATCCCTGGTGCTCACACAGCTGAGTCTGATGAAGAACAAGATGGGAAGGGCCAGGCTGAGAGTCCTGCAGTGCATCAGAACCTTCCTCTGACACCAAAGGCTCTCCAAACCCCTCCTCTTCCTCCTCCTCCTCCTCTTCAGAATCATCTGACTCAGCTGCCGGAACCACAGCCTGATGCTGAATCACAACACATGCTTTAAAAAAGAAAATGATTGCATTCAAAGCAAACAATGATGTTGGTTTGAATGGCAGGGCCTGGGGTGGAGTTAGAAAGTGTCAACTATTAACTGAGAAGATTTCCTGCACATAGGCTTTTAGCAATAAATCTATAAATCATTTTAGTTGGACCTTTACATATGTGTCTGATTTTTCATGCCTGACAAATGATGAAATCAGCTTATTTGAACTCAACCCATGGGATTCACCTCTAACAAATATTCACAGGCTACAATCTACATCCCTCAGTACATTTAAGTTGAAAGAAAGAGCTACAATTAGCTATGGTGCCAATTATTCAAGGATTTGTTGCATATGTAGGGTTATCAGACATCCAGAAAAGGAAGACATGTCCTCCTTTATGTCCTCATGTCCTCTGTCTGGCAGGCACAGTCACAAAATCAAATACTGCCTGGCCCTTTGAGAATCTACAACAGGCATGTCAAACTTGCAATGTCACATGATGTCACGCGATGTATTGCAACTTTTTCCCAATTGCCAGCAATGGGGTGGGTGCAGTCTTGGAGTGATGCATCCGGCCCATGGGCTGGCAGTTTGACATGCCTGATCTACAAGCTGAGCAGATTTTCTCCAGTTCATGACTGATTTGTTGATTAGTATCCTCTACCAGCTTGGGCTGCTGCCTGAAACTGACAAGATTTTAATCAATTATATATTGAAAGCTTCTGCCTTCCAACCAGCTCTAGCACATGCCTGCTTTGAAGAACCAATCTGATACTGGAAAAATTAATTTCCCATACTTGTAGAGCTATTTATCTCTTCTAGTAGTTTTTTCATTGAAAATTTTGTCACAGAAGCCAAAGTTAGTGTTTTTGTGTGTTCTCCTTTCCGATTGTCTGTGTCCTTTTTTGCCTGTTTAGATATCTGGTGATCTTCCCTAATCAACTCAGAAACTCTTTCTTCATGTCATTCCATATTCTGATGCCATAAATGTTCATCCTTCTGAATTTTGTTGCAGTACACTGAAGTTTATATACTGTTCAATATTTTAGATTGGTTTAAGATCCTTTCTCACAGATCCTCTCTACTGGAGAAATAAGTATTTTTACATTTGCTTTTCTATAACCCCTTTTTTAATTCAGTGTGATTTTTATATTGTTTTTGTTGAACATTTTGGAAACTGCTTTGAAAGTTGTACATACCCATACGTAAGTGAATAACTGTAATATACACATAAACATAATGTATATCACCAGAAGCATCCCTTGCAAGGCTGTTGTGTATCTCAAGTAAATTAATCACATTGAAAATACTCAACTGTTCATTTTTCTTTCAAGATTCTGCTCCTGAAAAGCTCGTGCCATCTTTGGAGAACTATCAAAAGTTAACTTGACAAGGAAAACCTCTTCAACATTCTTCAAGATTAATTTAATAAAGAATCTCTGAATTTTCACAGAGAAAACAGTGGAGGTGCCTCTTAAATCTAATTTGTGATATTTTTATTCTCTGAGATTAAAACAGCTGTTCCCAATCAGTGATCCATAAAGTATCCCAAGGAAAGGAGACAATATTAACATAACATAGTAATTTAGTAATAGAATATAAACTAGCATACCTCATACGTATCATATTCAACACTGAATTATTATTCACCATGTCATTTGCTTCATAAAAATCCTTGTGTAGAGATAATTTGTGAATTTAAAGACTAGCACGTCTGCCATATCCTTGCCTTATGTTTTGTGAGCATAATAAAGAATATTGATTACTACTAATTTATTATCTTCTGATACATAAATGTTGACCCTGCGCAGTTATAGATTATGTTAAATGCTTAACATGGCTTACGTGGTAGTGTCAGGCATGAGGAATTGGGACCACACGTTAAGTTCCAGTTAAGATGATTTATTACTCATGCCTATACACAAGAATCTAGTCAACTAATAATGGTTAACACTAAACTGGCACCAGATAAGAGTCAATGGAATTCAAGGGGCCTGGACTTGGATCATTTTTGGCAACATAAGGACTCCAGATTGATAACTCTCTTAACTCCGCCCCCAGGCTCTGCCTCTTCTTCAAAGGCAGCCCACAGAAATAATCAATTATAGTACCGTGGTCTATCTAAAGGAAAGGTTGAGAACCACCAGATTAATTTATCCTATTTATTCAAAGGTTCTGATCATCTATCTCAGACATGTCAAACACAAGGCCTGGGGGCCGGATCCGGCCCGCGAAGTGGTTTCATGTGGCCCGCGAAGCCATCCTGGAAACAGTGAGGGAATGGCCCCCACTGCCTTGGCCCTGGCCCAGAGACCCTCAGATCTGTCCCACTCCTGCCCAGGCCCCCATAGGCACCCTTGATGCGAATGATGTAGAGCTGGCCATGCTCACCCAGTAGGTCATACGCACTTTAGCCACGCCCACCCAGTAGGCCACACCCACCCTGGCCATACCCACCTGGCCCACTGAGGGCAACCGCAATGCTGATGCGGCCCTCAATGAAATTGAGTTTGACATCCCTGCTATAAATGAATGTGATTCATTCAATTACAAAACATTTAATTAATCAATTACTTGAATAAAGAACTTGTCTCTTAATGAGGGTCTCCTTTAAATGGAACAGTAAACTAGTGATAAGCAATGCCATCTTAGCCAACGGTGTGGTTTATGATCCACAAATGATTAAACTGAGATAACAAATTAGCCAAACCCTATTGAGGGCAGAAATTAACCAAGATAATTAATTACATTGTTTCAGAGTCTATGAAGCATGGAGAAGAAAATCACTTTTAAACACATTATGCTTAAAATATTATTTGCAACACTCCTCCGTCTTTTTCTTTAGATTCCTAATTTAAGTATAGCTAGAGCAATATATTGTTAAAATTAGGCAACAGCTTTCAGAAGCAAATAATTACAGTCTCCATTTTGTTCTAATGAATTGCTTTTTGCCAGCTTTTTGCAGGTTCCTGACCTACATGGAATCAGCATTTCTAAAATTCTCAGTATGGTAATTCCAACATGTTTAGCAGGCAGCAGGATGAGAAAAATTGCTTTTAATTAATATATAAATATCTGAAGTTAAATTGAGCAATATTTTTTCTAAAAAAAAACATTTAAATGTGGGTTAGGATGCTGAGCTTGTCAATCTGAAGGTCGGCAGTTTGGCGGGTCGAATCCCGAGTGCCGCAGAACAGAGTGAGCGCCTGTTACTTGTCCCAGCTTCTGCGAACCTGGCAGTTCGAAAGCACGTAAAAATGCAAGTAGAAAAATAGGGACCACTCTGGTGGGAAGGTAACAGCGTTCCGTGCACCTTTGGCGTCTAGTCATGCCGGCCACATGACCACGGAGACGTCCTCGGACAAGCGCCGGCTCTTCGGCTTTGAAACGGAGATGAGCACCGGCCCCTAGAGTTGGAAACGACTAGCATGCATGTGCGGGGGAACCTTTACCTTTACCTTTTATTGTGGCTGTTCTAGATTGACTTACTGAAAAAGCACAAAACAGATTAAGCATTCAGATTGCTTTCAACCTATTTTTCTCTTCTTTTCCTGCTCATTAATTACCATCCATTTGTTAATACAAACTTGTGATGGGAAGCACTCAGCCTGACAGGTAAGAGGGATAAAATGTGAAGCTAGCCTGGAGTCAGTGCGCAACCACAAAAGGGTTAGGGCTGACCCTCCCTAAGTTCCTTGGAGCCTTATCTAGTTGTTCCCCAGCAAAGGCTACCAAACTGTGGAGATTCCTGTATTATAGGCTGAACATAATAAAGTAGTTAGCTTGAACTCAGCACGTGTCAGTCTGGTTGTTCATCCCTGACAGGTAGCATCCTTTAGCAAGAATGGCCTTGGCTAAACCATGATAAAGGAAAGAGATGTTTTACAATTTGCCACTAGACAGCTGGAGATATTTCGCTGAGTAACTGGAAGAATCCATGACTCAGTGGAAGGAGCAACAACATACATTCCATCCTTCTTTTCTGAGACAACATTATTTAATAGGAAATAATTCCATCTGTAGAAATCCCATGCTGAGAATGCTAAAGCATTCTGTGGATTTTTTTTCTTTAAAAATTACATTGGCTAGATAGCTTAAAAAGCCACTGAACAGAGAAACATGTTTAAAAGCCAAAGGTAATAATAATAATAATAATAATAATAATAATAATAATAATAATAATA
>JAKJMR010017827.1:76393-89258 GCA_024449315.1 Daboia siamensis
GAAGGAAGGAAGGAAGGAAGGAAGGAAGGAAGGAAGGAAGGAAAAAGAGAAAGAGGGAGGAAGACAAGGTAAATAGGTAGGTGGGTAAGGAAGGAAGGAGAAAGAGGGAGAGAGGAGAACAGGGGAGGGAGGGAGGGAGGGAGGGAGGGAGGGAGGAAGGAAGGAAGGAAGGAAGGAAGGAAGGAAGGAAGGAAGGAAGGAAGGAAGGTCCATCCTTCCCACCCACTCATGGACTTCTCGGGTTTGGGTGTGATTTTTTTTTTGGTTTGGGTTTTTCTTTTCTTTCTTTTCTTTTTCTTTTTCTTTTTTTTTTCTTTCTTTCTTTTTTTTTCCAGTTACCTACAAAATCCTTTCCATCATCTGCAACCCGCTCCAGATTCTGAATGCTGCGGCATCAAGTCGTTCTGCCGTATCTCTATTCCACAGCTCTGCCTGCCTGCCTTCCAGCTGCCTTTCAATCGTTGCTTGAAGGAAGGCAAGCGAGAGCAAGCCAGCCTTTCACTTTTAAAACTCCCGGCTTTGAACCCTGCAGAATGGAATCCCTGATGAAAAAGCTCAGGCCAGCCACCCTCGGGACGGAAGGAATCCCTCCCCTGCCCAGCTTTTTCTCTTTTTCTTTTTTTGAAGACAGTAAGAAAATTACAACAGACGCTCCCTTCAACACAGCTTCTCTCACTATGCTGGTGTGCCTATCCAATTTGGCGCTGCCCCTGAAGAGAGACGAAATCTGTTCCGTCCCAGCCTACGTGAGTCCTTGTTACTTGACAAAGACAACCCCTCTTTTAAGAGTAGACTGGAAAAATAACCCCTTTTTATTTGAGTTACAGACCCGATCATTGTCCCAGAAAAACAAAAGCAACCGAACACTTCTGCAACAGAGACCTTGTCCCAAAAAAAACCAAAACGAAGCACAAGTCAAACAGGAAATAACTCACTGGTAACATAAAAACAGACCATCATCTCTTGACACAGAAGTTCTTTGCAAACGGTTGCCTCCAGCAACCAGCCCTGCCCACGCATTCCCTTTCTGTTACGCAGCCTCCAAGGCTGCTCACTGCTTTCTCCTTCTCCCCTGGAGTCACCCCATTGCCTCCCTCTGACCTACTCGTGTGACCTGTCTGCATTTACCAGTGTCTCTGAGGTCTTCCAGCTGTGCTTCCTCCGAGTCTGACTCAGCCTCCCAGCCCAGCTGCCTTTCAGCTTGACCACGAGTGGAGGGGCCACGTCCTTCCTCAATTTGTAACTCTGGTAACTCATCAGAGCCTTCCTCCGACTCTGCTGACTCCCCAGGCCCCTTATCCTCCTCCTCCTCCTCTGATTCCCCAGACTCAACTGCCGGGATCACAGGCTGGCATGGAATCACAACAGAATTCTGAGATGAATCATATATATCAATGATGGCAAACCTTTTAGAGACCAAGTGCCCAAACTGCAACCTAAAACTCCCTTATGTATCGTTGGGTGCCAGGTGGGCGTGGCCCATTGGATGGGTGGGTCCAATTGGGTGGGTGTGGCTGAAGTGGCAATGGAAGACTGGGTGAGTTCAAAAAAAAGTTCAATCAATCAATTCCAACTTTGCGAGATCTTTTTTTTCCCCGTGAGAAATTGAAATTGGTTGATTTATTGAACCTTTTTTTTTGCACACAGCAGCAGAGGCCTAAAGCGAAAAGGTTTTATAACACCCAGCTGAAGGCCTAGAACTGGGGCTACAGTGCGCGTGCCCACAAAGAGGGCTCTGTGTGCCTCCTGTGGCAAGCATGCCATAAGTTCGCCACCACGGATATATATAAATATTTAAATTTCTTTTTGCTGACAAAGAGTTAAAGATTTTAAATGGGAGACTAGAATAGCTATTTCAAGCTTATTAGCCTCTTGTTGCGAGTGAAGAAGGAGAGTGCAAAACTTGGGTTGAAACTAAACATTAAGAAAACCAAGATTATGGCATCTGGCCCTCTCAATTCCTGGCAAATAGATGTGGAAGAAATGGAGGTAGTGACAGATTTTATTTTCCTGGGCTCCAAGATAACTGCAGGTGGGGACTGTAGCCAAGAAATTAAAAGACGCTTGCTCCTGGGGAGGAAAACCATGGCAAACCTAGACAGCACACTAAAAAGCAGACACATCACCCTGTCAACAAAAGTGTGCATAGTCAAGGCTATGGTCTTCCCAGTTGCAATGTATGGCTGTGAAAGCTGGACCATAAAAAAGTCCGAGCGCTAAAGAATGGAGGCCTTTGAACTATGGTGCTGGAGAAGACTCCTGCGAGGTGATCAAACTGGTCAGTCCTAGAGGAGATCAACCCTGACTGCTCTTTAGAAGGCCAGATCCTAAAGTTGAAACTCAAATCCTTTGGCCACCTAATGAGAAGGAAGGACTCACTGGAGAAGAGCCTAATGCTGGGAAAGGTTGAGAGCAAGAGAAGAAGGGGACGACAGAAAATGAGGTGGCTGGATGGAGTCACTGAAGCAGGAGGCGTGAGCTTAAATGGACTCCAGAAGATGGTAGAGGACAGGAAGGCCTGGAGGAACATTGTCCATAGGGTCACGATGGGTCGGACACGACTTCGCAGCTAACAACAACAACAAAGCTCTCATCAGCTAGCCATACCCTTTATGGGATTCGAACCTAGGCAGCCTGCATGCTAGGCAGTTGTATTAACCTCTAGGCCATCGGCTCTCCTCTCCTTTTTATATATAAAAATCAGAGCTTGAAATCACAGGAGGCCTCTCAGGCCTTTCAGGAGGAGCAGAGATTGGAGACAGGAGAGAAACAATGAGAAGAACAAAGACAACAGAGGGACCCAAGCCAGTAATTGTGTTTCATCCCCGTTAGAGAGACTTTCCTCGAGGCTACTATGTTCCGTATAATAACTCATCAAATTATACTCATATTTCATCTTGGGACAACCAGCAAGGGCAGCATGAACCGTGATCTGCCTGAACTCAGCAGTCGGTATGGTCTGCAACGGTGTTGTATTTTCTTCGTTTCAGGAGATTGTTTGGTTTTCTAGAGCTGAGCTAGTGCTGAGCCGGTAATGACAAAAACAGAAGGGGGTGCCTTCGCACACAGACACACAATAATTTTAGCCATAGGTGGTGTGTGGCTCTCTATACCGGGAAGGGGAAACAGCACTTGGGAAGTTTGATTAAGTCGGGTTTCAAATGCCACCTTCTTGCTGTGACCTCATCAAAGACAAAGGCGGGCTGGGAGAAGGGAATTTGTTCGGATGGGCTGCAACCACAACAGTACGAAACAGCAAAGGCATTGGGAGCAGGAGCAGAAGAGAAAGGCGAGGAAGGGCCCAAATGTTCATAGCTCTCCTTAAGGACCAAAAATGGCCTCATCTCAGACGTTCTCCAGAAGTTATGTTTATGGTGATAGAGTGGTATGATGAAGACTGGAGACACCTAAAAAAAACTTTGGGAGTATGGCGAGGTCGACTACTAGTTGGAGTTTTGATGTAACCTGGATAGGAGTCGAAGTCTGGATTGTCTAGGTTTTCTGGAGCTGTGGGTGATGTGTTAAAGATGATGTTTACAATAGGCTTTTTCTAGAGTTTCTCTGTGTTGATGAAATGCAATGCCACAAATTTTGGGATAGTTGGGCCAAGGGTTCCATGGCATCCCAGAATTGTAGAGTTGGAAGGATCCATGTGGATCATCCTAGATCCATGATGGCGAACCTATGGCATGCGTGCCACAGGTGGCACACGTAGCCCTCTCTGTGGGCACATGCACCATCGCCCCAGTCCTAGGCCTTCAGCTGGGTTTTATAAAACCTTTTCGCTTTAGGCTTCCGCCGTGTGCCAAAAGAAAAAAGTTCCAATCAATCAATCAATCAATTTCAACTTCTTGCGGGAAAAAAAAAAAGATTTCGCAAAGTTGGAATTGATTGAACATTTTAGTCCCACCCAGTCTGCCATTACCACCGCAGCCACGCCCACCCAATTGGCCACACCCACCCAATGGGCAATGCCCACCTGGCACCCGATGATACATAAGTGGGTTTTGGGTTGCAGTTTGGGCACTCGATCTCTAAAAGGTTCGCCATCACTGTCCTAGAACAACCAAAAGAAAAAATGAAAGATTATAGCCTATTCAGTCATAAATCTCTTTACACACTTCTCCAATTTTCTTCAGCTGCCCTGATTTTATCGTTTGTAAAAAAAAAAAAAAAGTCCTCGACTTGCAACACTTCATTCACTTGCAAGCCTTTTTCACACTTGTGACCGTCGCAGCATTCCCAGGGTCACGTGGTCAAAAATTGGATGCTTGGAAACTGACTCATATTTATGACAGTCGTGGTGTCCCGGGATCATGTGATCCGCTTTTGCAACCTTCCCAGGATCATGTGATCCGCTTTTGCAACCTTCCAACAAGCAAAGTCAGTAGGGACGCCGGATTTACTGAACAGCCGTGTTACTACTGTAACTTTACAATTGCAGTGATTCACTGAACCACTGTGGCAAGAAAGGTCGCAAAATGGGGCAAAGGCCACTGAACAAATGTCTCACTTAACAACAGAAATTTTGGGCTCCGTTGTAAGCCGAGGACTACCTGTATATTCCACGCAAGGACCGAAAGAGCTGCTCATGAGCCCGTGGCTGTCTTCATTTAGTCTCAGCCCAACTCCTGTAAATTTGTTATAAACAAACTTACGATCTGTGGAATGCGGGATCCCGGAGGCCGAATTCTCTGACGATGTCCCCCGTGAAAGAACAAATAAACATAGCAGAAGCTAATCTTTCCATGAGCACAGAGGCAATTATGAAAATTAAGTCCTGGAACGCAAAGCAAAAAAAAATATATAGCAAGGAATCTGGAAAGACGTTGGGATCCCTGACAAATGCCGCGAAATGCAGGCAGGTCTCAAAAGAACCACTGGGAGCGAAATCTTCCCTGCTGAACATAATACAACCCCGAGTTAAATAATAAATCAAAGTCTTGTAACTAGGTCTTGTTAAACACACACATACACACACACATACACACACAGAGAGAGAGAGAGAGAGAGAGAGACCTATAATGCAGGAGTCACGTGAAATTTCATAGTGACTCTTCTCAAAATGGCATGAAATCACTCACGTCGCTCTTAGAGGTGATTCCACGCCGTGGGTTAAAAGAGAAAAAGGAGGGAAAAAAATGATAAAGTCGTTCAAATCCGAGGGAAATGGAGGGTTAAGAAGTATGAAGTATAAAGTAAAATAAAATAAAATAAATAAGTTGTTTCAAGGGAAGAGAGATTTGCGTCTGCAAAGTTTCTCGGGCTTGTTTACCTACATAAAATTATTTCCATTTACTGCCTAAATTTACTTCTCTTAAGCCAGAGCGGCTTAATTAGTTCTCCAGTTATACAGGTAATCCTCCATTTAACAACAGTTCGTTTTGGGACCGTTCAAAGTTACAACAGCGCTGAAAAAGAGTGTCTTTTTTTACCGTTTTTCACACTTACGGCTCTATCAGCATCCCCATGGTCAAAATTCAGACGCTTGGAAACTGACTCATATTTATGACCGCGGCGGTGTCCCAGGATCACGTGATCCCCTTTTGCGACCTTCTGACAAGCAAAGTCAATGGGGGAAGCCAGATCCACTTAACAACCTGGTTAGTAACTTAACAACTGCAGGGATTCCCTTAACAGCTGTGGCAAAAAAAGAATGTAAAATGGGGCAAATGTCATGGAAATTTGGGGCTCCATTGTGGTTATAAATCGAGGACTACCTGAGAACTGAAATCAATGCTCTTCAAGCATGAACTCTTGCAAGGTCAATTGGAGAGCCATCTCCTCTGGCTTCCTTCCAGAAAGGTCAAAATTACGTGGAGTCTCTGGTTTAAGGATAACGTCTATTTATCTGTTCATTAGACATGCCTTCTGCTTTTTCTCAAGAAGCTCCTAACTGGCCCTCCCTTGTCCCTTTATGCCTCACCCCAATCTACCTAAATGGGTTTTATCGAGAGATGCTAACTGGTTTATTTTTCAGGGAGTTTCCATGCTACTGTTGAGTAAGGCAAAGAGTAAAAAAAAAAAAAGATATATTTTATCCAACAGTGAACTTCATAAGAAAGTTTTTTTAAAAAAAATGTTAAAACAGCCTTAGCTTTCTCATTTTGCTGTCTGGCTCTCTAACACTGGTTAAATCGCAAGTCCATTATCTGAGCGGCAAAGAAAATGTTATGAGTATAAACGTGCAAAAATATTAAAATATTAAAAATTTGCGGAGGTGCGGTGGGTGTGGCCTGCACATGGCACATCCAGCCCACGTGCCGCCTGTTTGACACCCATGCCCTATAGCATTTCAGACAAATGGCTGTCCAATCTCTTTTTAAAAAACCTCCAGTGTTGGAGTACCCACAACATCTGGAGGCAAGTCGTTCCACTGATTAATTGTCCTCACCGTCAGGAAATTTCTCCTTAGTTCCAGGTTGCTTCTCTCCTTGATTAGTTTCCATCCGTTGCTTCTTGTCCTGCCTTCAGGCACTTTGGGGAATA
This sequence comes from Daboia siamensis, assembly GCA_024449315.1. NCBI lineage: Eukaryota > Metazoa > Chordata > Lepidosauria > Squamata > Viperidae > Daboia > Daboia siamensis. The sequence goes on from JAKJMR010017827.1 coordinate 82,883, forward strand.
GCTTGACTCCCTCTTCTTTGGGGCAGCCCCTGAGATACTGGAACATGGCTATCCTGTTACCCCTCATCCTTCTCTTCATTAAACTAGACATACCGAATTCCAGCAACTACTCTCTGATCATCTTTGCTGCTCTTCTCTGCACTCTTTCTAGAGTTTTAACATCTTTTTTACCAAAACTGGATGTAGTAGTCCAAGTGTGGCCTTACCAAGGCTTTGTAAAGCAGTACTAGAACTTCACGTGATCTTGATTCAATTCCTCTATTAATAGCCAGACAAGATAAGTCTACTAGACATATTATAAGTTATATTATATACTATCATAATATAACTTATTATATTATAAATTAACATGTTATATTAATTATATTAATTGTATTGTATTGTAATTGTATTACACTGTATTACATCAAATCATATCGTCATATATCATATCATAAGGTAAAGGTAAAGGTTCCCCCGCACATGCGTGCTAGTCGTTTCCGACTCTAGGGGCCGGTGCTCATCTCCGTTTCGAAGCCGAAGAGCCAGCGCTTGTCCGAGGACGTCTCCGTGGTCATGTGGCCGGCATGACTAGACGCCAAAGGCGCATGGAACGCTGTTACCTTCCCACTGGAGTGGTCCCTATTTTTCTACTTGCATTTTTACGTGCTTTCGAACTGCTAGGTTGGCAGAAGCTGGGACGAGTAACAGGCACTCACTCTGTTACGCAGCACTCGGGATTCGACCCGCCAAACTGCCAACCTTCTGATCGACAAGCTCAGCGTGCTAACCCACTGAGCCACCGTGTCCCCCATATCATATCATACATCACATTATATCATATTATGTTATATTATATAAAATAATATAAATATATATTATATACATATAATATAAATATTATATCATTGTAAAATATAATATAAATATATGTGTATTGTATATAATATAAATTTACATTTATAATATAAAGCTAGCGAATATATGTCTACCAGAGAGAAGATAGTCTAGTAATTTAGGAACCAAAACTTTGCAAAAAAAAATCAGACTTAGCTCTTAGGAGCCTTGCCGATAACCTAGCAACCTGACTTTCTTGCAAACATTATCATTTTTTAAAAAAAACCTTAAATTGTTGTTCTAAACTAGCATCCACTGTAACTTTTCCCAAGCACGACAGAGTTATGAATTTTATAGAAATTCAAATTCAGGAGAGATAAACAAGGATGCAAGCTTTGGGGAAAGCGTCAAGAAATTTTATCATGGTGGCACCCCACTGATGTATTTTTTTTTTAATCCCATTTATATCCCGCCCTTCTCCGAAGACTCAGGGCGGCTTACAATCTAAAAAGCACAAATCAATGTGCTTAGCAATAGCCTTCATCGTATGTATATGCCTGCTTATTAGGACTTTTGCCCCCCCCCCCCAAGCGGCATTATTACAAAGTCAGCTTATTGCCCCCAACAATCTTGGTCCTCATTTTACCTACCTCGGAAGGATGGAAGGCTGAGTCAAACTTGAGCCTGGTGGGACTCGAACCTGCACTAATTGCAGGCAGCTGGTGTCACTTAAGGAGGCATTAGCCCACTGCTCCACCAAGGCTCTTGCTGTACACTCCTGAATCTTCTATCATGTGTGTGTGTGTGTGTCTGTGTCTGTGTCTGTGTATGTATGTATGTATGTGTGTGTGTGTGTGTGTGTGTGTGCTTCATTGTGTTACCAAGAAAGAGAGGCCAGTTTCCAGGGAATTGTGCCTGCTGTGCTAACAACTACATCAAAGGTCAACATTGCAAAGGAAGCTGACAGCGGCAGCCCTCCTGGAATATTTTTCATATGTAAATCCAACAAGAAAGGCCAGCGCAGATAAAGGAAAGCAGGCAGGCATTTTCCAGGACAAAGGAAGCTTAAGTTAAAAATAAAAAATGGGACAGGTATAGTCCTTGACAACGGTTCATTTAGTGACCGTCCAAAGTTACAACAGCACTTAAAACAGTGAGTTATGACACTTTTCACACACAACGACCATTGCAGCATCCCCATGGACACGCAATCAAAATCTGGACACTTGGCAAGCGACTCATATTTATGACAGTTGTAATGTCTGGGGGTCACATGATCCCCTTTCATGAACGTCTGACAAGCCAGGTCAAGGGGAAAGCCGGATTCACTTAGCAACCAGGTTACTAACTAAACCAGGGCTAGGCAACCTTGGCTCTTTTATGCCTCGTGGACTTCAACTCCCAGAATTCCTGAGCCAGGCAAGCTGAGGGGAAAGGGAGAGGTTTCCAAGCTGAGCCAAACAAGGAAGGCAAGAAAGGTGGTAAAATGACTCATATTTATGACCTTTGCCTGGTCCCAAGATCGTGTGATCCCCTTTTGCGACCTTCTGACCAGCAAAGTCCATCGGTGGAGCCGGATTCACTTAACCACCGGGTCACTAACTTATCCACTACAATGTTTCACTTAACAACGGTGACAAGAAAAGGTCGCAAAAGGGGGCACGATTCACTTCACAAATGTTTCACTTAGCGACAGAATGTTTGGGGTCAACTGTGGTCGTAGGTTGAGGACTACCTGTACAGGGGTATCTCGGTACTCATGGTAAATTTATTCCCGGGAGGCGCAATGAGTACCGAAGAAGATTTAGCACCGAATGAATTTTTCCCGCAAGGAATAATTTAGTGAGTCACGAGGCAGACGCCGCCGACAAATTCTAACTTGTGTGTTTCAAAGCGGTTGAATACCAAGCTGTCCCTGCATTCAAGCGAACACTCCCTTTCATTGTGTAGTTCCATGAAAAGACGCAGGATTCTTCAAATCTCAAATTAAAATCCCAAAGGAAGGCTCTTTTTGTGATTACCAGTTTACATTTCCAGTAACATAGCTTGCTTTGAAAGAAGAGGCCGGATTAAGCTCTTTATATCAGGGCTTTTCAAGCAGTGGTACGGGTACCACCTGTGGTACATTGGCACCTGGCAGGTGGTACACGACCATCCTAGAAAAGTGGTAGCGGGGGAGGGGAATGAGCTGAACCAGTGGCAGCACCGCACAAGCCTGAGCAAGAGACGGCTGCAGCTGCAGGGCTGTCAGGGCTCAGCGGAAGCGCCAGGATCAGCACCAGGCTCCAGCTGGAGCTCTGCACTGATCCCAGCGCTTTTGCTGAGCCCAGAAGAAGCGCCGATCAGCTGGAATGTTGCAGCATCTCCAGGGTCTTGTGATTTACATTCAGATGCTTGGCAACATTCATATTTATGACGGTCACATTGTCCTAGGTTCATGTGAAGTGACCAAAACCTGCTGCAACCACCCAGCAGACGGGGGAAATAGAAACCAAACACCCACCCCACCCCACCCCCGCTGCCAATCCTCAACAGATATGCTCACAACAACGCTCTTTGGCTAAGTTTTCACAGGAAAAAGCCATTTCTCAAGCCCCTTCCTAGCCAAAACAAGCCTGCAGAGCGAGCGTGCTATTTTCAGCTTTGAATTATATCAAATCCGACACCAGAAACAGACTAAACAGATGACCTGAGTGCTGCATCTGTTGCTCTCAAGCTTACAAAGTATAAGCCAAGGTTAGACAAATTATCAGCATGCGTACAACAGCAAAAAAATCACTTGAATTGTTCAAAAGCAGGCCAAATGCAAACTTTCACCTTTCAGTAAAAAGTTGTTTGCATCACTGAAAGCTTTGTTATTGTGTTTTTCTTTTAAGACAAAAGATGTTAGTGTATGAATTGTTGTTTTTTTTAAACTAAAACCTCGGTATTCAGACTAAATCGCCGTGTTGGCACTTTGCGATAAATAAGTGGGTTTTGGGTTGCAGTTTGGGCACTTGGTCTCTGAAAGGTTCGCCGTCACTGCTATATAACATTCCATCTGTTGTAGGATTGTTGACTTGGTAACATCATCCCTTGGGACTAAGAAAAGAAGAAACAGTAGGTGCCGGGAGCCACACGGCGCAACTGCGGCAACCTTCTGAGACAAGAACAGCACATGGGAATTTTCCAAAGAGTAAATATTCCTCCAGTCTAACTTTTATTTTGTGGAAGGAAAGCAAACAAACAAACGAAAGAAACTTTTGAGACGTGCAGATTTCCAGCTACCTGGACTTATATATACCAGATCTTTCTCAACTACACCTAGTCCTCGGTTTACAACAGGTGGCTTAGTGACCGTTCAAAGCTACAATGGCACTGAAAAATGTGACTTACAAACCTTTTTCACCCTTACGACCGCTTCAGCCTCCCCGTGGTCACGTGATCAAAATTCAGATGCTTGGCAACTGGTTCAAACTTATGACCGTCGCTGTGTCCCTCTTTGGTGACTTTCTCACAAGCAAAGACGATGGGGAAGCCAGACTTACTTAAACAACCGGGTTAGTAGCTGATCACCTGCAGTGATTCACTTAACAACTGTGGCCTGAAAGGTCGTAAAATGGGGCAAAACTCAGCAAACAAATGTCTCATTTAACAACATAAATCTTGCGAGTCCGTTCTGGTCGTAAGTCAAGGACTATCTGCATAACTGACACCTATCTACTGAGCCAAGGAAACCTCTGAAAACATTAATATTGCGGTTTTGCGCTTCCTTGCTCAAAAATCAAATCCACAAAATAGGATTTTCATCTGAGCACGCACAGATCTCCTTTAGCTGCATAATCGATTATTTGTAAGCTATCAAATACAATCAAATTATTAGACTATAGGTAGTCCTCGATTTACAACAGTTTGTTTAAGTGACCGTTCAAAATTACAACGTAACTGAAAAAAGTGAACCGTTTTTCACACTTACAACCGTTGCATGGTCACGCGGTCAAAATTCAGACACTTGGCAACTGATTTGTATTTACGATGGCTGCCGTCTCCCGGGGTCCTGTGATCCCCTTTTGTGACCTTGCGAAAAGCAAAGTCGAAGGGGAATCCAGATTCACTTAACAACCATGTTACTAACTTAACAACTGCAGTGATTCACTTAACAACTCTGGCAAGGAAGGTTGCAAAATGGGGCAAAACTCACTGAACAACTATCTCGCTTAGCAACAGAAAATTTGGGCTCGATTCTGCTTGTGGGTCGAGGATTACCTCCACAAGGAAAGGTGAGATACAGGTAGTCCTCATTTAGCGACCACAATCAGCAATGGCAAATTGGTCCTTAAGTGAAGCAGTCACTAAGTGAAAACCACACCGGTGCTTGTGATCTTACTTCAGCTTTCCTTTGCTTTACAGACCTGCAAAGGTCGTAAATTCTTGGGTAGGGAATGAAAACTCAGCAATAAAATCACAGGAATCCATTTTATTTTATTTTTTTTGGCTGAGCAGAATTTTAAAACAAGGTTTTAGGTTCCTGCACATCCACAGATGTTTATAAAATTTATAAGGCTTGATAAGGGATTTTGACAGGGAAATTGCAAAGCTCTGTGCAATGGGCAACAAGGTGAAGGAAGCAGAAGACACAAAAGCTTTCTGTCTTCATATCTTCCATTTCAGCCTATTTGTCTCTGGAATGTTTATATAAACCGTAACACCGAGCTGGAATATCCTTAATATTTAATAAATGAATTGCTGTTTGTCTCCCAACAGACAGCATGAATATTGCTTTTTTGAGCCATTCTGTAACCCGGCTTAATTTTATAATTGCGAGTAGTTGACTCATCTCTCTCTTACGCAGTCTGTGTATCAGGTTCTGACAACATAATTCTGTTTTGAACTTGCTCCGGCTCGCTAATTTATTTTCTAAAGAAGCTATTTTTCTCCCCGCGGACCACGTACTGTACCACGTCTCTCAACTTTTCTTTCCCCTCCCGCCCCCCCTTACGTATTCAGCTCCCTTCCTCCCCATTTTTAATTCCAACTTGCGTTGCGTTGTAATCTTGAGTGCAAATTTTATAAATTTATACAATATATTTCAGGGCTTCATTTTAAGGTTGTGCCCAGAATCGCCTTGCGGTGAGATGGACAGCAAGCAAGCGAGCAAATTAATTAATCAATTAATAGTTTCACATCGAGCTCTTCCTGTACAAAGGAACCAACACATTTCTCCAGGAGGTGATCTGTTTGATTTATTTATTTTTTAAAATGAAAAAAATACAATACATGGTAGAAGGGTGCAGAAATCTACAGGGCAAAAATGTGATTCGGAGAACAGATGGGCAGGCATGTACCCTGCAGGGTACAAATACTGAAAGACTTGCATCTATTTCATGTCAAAGAATTTCCCTGGTACAAAGAAACAATGCACAGCTGTCACTTCTACGGTCTGTCCGGGACGCTGTCGTCTCTGTGTGTTCTGGGGGATATTTTTTGGGGGGGAGATCCAACTGTGGAAAGGATATAGAGCAGAGGAAAAGGAAGGAAGGAAGGAAGGAAGGAAGGAAGGAAGGAAGGAAGGAAGGCTACG
>JAKJMR010017827.1:89358-102059 GCA_024449315.1 Daboia siamensis
AGGAAGGAAGGAAGAAGGGAGCGACAGGAAGGAAGGAAAGAAGGGAGGGAGAGAGCGACAGGAAGGAAGGAAGGAAGGAGGGAGGGAGGGACAGGAAGGAAAGAAGGGAGGGAGGGAGCAACAGGAAGGAAGGAAGGAAGGAGGGAGGGAGGAAGGAGGGACAGGAAGTGAGGGAGGAAGGAAAGAAGGAAAGAAGAATTCAACCCAGTCCACATCATTTCCTCAAGCGCTTCCAGTGGACTTTAGCCACCCTAAATTCCCCCTTAGGTATAACTTGAGTCTTAGCCATCGTTATCAATTTTCCTACAACGAAGGAAAGAATGTTTTTAATTGGTGCGTGGAAACTACCCACTCAATCTAAGCTCAGATCTGTCATTTGGGGCCCAAAAAAGCCAGAGTAATTGCTAACCATTGATCGGGAACTTTTTATGCTGAAAAGAATGGGACCAAGCTAAATAAGGGTACAGAAGGCCTCGGTTGTTATGGCAACACACACACACACACACACCCGTCCCCGTCCCCGGCACCACGTGTCGCCAAGAGGGATGGGAGCAAGTCCTGGCAACCAGTTCTTGCTCCTAGCAACTGTTTGCGCTTCCACCGCCGGAGCATCGGCTTCGTTTTCACCTCTCCTTCCTGAAAACAATCGCGAGAGAAGGGTTTTCTCTTTGCGGATGTTATGGAAACAAAGGACAAGGAATCCAATAGTTACGGAAGCTCAGGTTTTTCCAGCCAGGACTGATGCGTTGTCCCTAAATGCCTTTTAGCAATTGTGAGAGGAAGAAGGAAGAGAAGAACAGTAGAGTTGTTAGGGACTTTGGAATCCAACTCCCTATGGACCCAACTGGCTGCCCAATCCTTAAAAACCCGGAGCGCCCACAACTTCGGGAGGCGTGTCATTCCACCGAAAGCAACGCTGGCTGCCAAACACCTGAATTTTGATCACGGGGCTGTGGGGGATGGGTGGGATGCTGCCGTGGTCATAAGGATGAGGACCAAGTCCTAAGTCGCTCTTTCTCGGCGCGGGTTGTAACTTTGAACGGTCACTAACGAATGGTTATAAGTCAAGGACTACCTGTGCTCTACTTCAGGGGGTTTCCAGCCTTGGCAACTTTTAAGACTGTCGAACAATTAGAACATCATCAGAGTTGGAAGGGACCTTGGAGTCTTCTAGTCCAACCCCTTGCTCTAGCAGGAGACCCTGTACCAGGGGTAGGCAACCTTGGCTCTTTTATGACTCGTAGACTTCAACTCCCAGAATTCCTGAGCCAGCACGGCTCAGCTTGGAAACCTCTCCCTTTTCCTTCAGCGTGGCTGGCTCAGGAATTCTGGGAGTTGAAGTCCACAAGTCATAAAGCGGCCTAGGCCTAGGCCAGGGGTAAGCAACCTTGGCTCTTTTATGCCTCGTGGACTTCAGCTCCCAGAATTCCTGAGCCAGCCATGGCTCAGCTTGGAAACCTCTCCCTTTCCCCTCAGCGTGGCTGGCTCAGGAATTCTGGGAGTTGAAGTCCACGAGTCATAAAAGAGCCAAGCTTCCCTACCCCTGCCCTATACCATTTCCAGACAAGTCTCTTCTTAAAAGCCTCCAGTGTTACAGCACTCAGCTTCTGGAGGCAAGTCGTTCCACTGATTAACTGCTCAAACTGTCAGGAAATTCCTCCTTAGTTCTAGGTTGCTTCTCTCCTTGATTGGTTTCCATCCATGGCTTCTTGTCCTGCCTGCAGGTGCTTTGGAGGATAGGTTGACACACACACCCTCTTCTTTGTGGCAGCCCCACAAATATTGGAACACTGCTATCGTGTCCCCCCTGGCCCTTGTTTTCGTAGAAACTAAAAAAGGGCAGAAAGTCTCTCTCACTCCCTACCCTTTATCCAGGAATTCAAGTGTACGGATGACTTAGCTAAATCCATGCAAATCTTCAGGAAAGGACTAAGATCGAGGTGGATCACCCCCAATACTCAATAAATGATCAATGAGAGATGGACATTTTTTCAAGGAAAGAGGGGATCTTGCAGCAGCATTTCTTTTATTAATGCAGGGTTTAACCTCCAGGGTACCTTCCATCATCATCATTATAGAACTAAGGAGAAACTTCCTGACAGTTAGAACAATTAACCAGTGGAACAACCTGCCTCCAGATGCGGTGAATGCTCCAACACTGGAAGTTTTTAAAAAGAGACTGGACAGGCATTTGTCTGAGGTGGTATAGGGTTTCCTGCCTGAGCAGGGGGTTGGACTAGATGACCTCCAAGGTCCCTTCCAACTTTACTATTATGATTAAGAACTACTCACTCAGACAATCAAACAGCGAGCAACAGTCTAGTCAAGGAACCACCCAGAACACTCTCACCAACCCTGACCGGGCAACCTACTTGTGTGTAACCAGAAGGCAATCCCCACTCCCTTGCAGCACTGATGATGTTGCCTAGTTGGGTAATGGAATGACTGCAAGAAAACAACCCAGCTCAGAGAGCACCAGCTAACTTCACAGGATTGCATTGGTAGGGCTAAAAGGATCAAACATCCTTTTGTAAACCGTCTTGAACTCCTGGAGAACAGCTAGAATGTATATCTAATGAATCACCCCAAAGACTCCAGCTTATTTAGGCCCAGCACATTTTCGATCATGGCAAACCAAGACCTAGAAAGATCAACGTTAGATAAAAGAGATGCTGCTAAGTCGTGGAAAGTTTCGTATGAACGCCACCAGCTAGTATTTGACGCAGTGACAATACACAGCCAGTCCTTTCGTCCAGGAGCTAGGAGTGGCCATAGCTTCTATAGCTCAATGGTCCATTCGTGCCAACTGCAATCTAACATGATGTCCAATCATGCCAACTGCAATCTAGCATGATGTGCACAGTGGCCTTCTCTCTAAAAGAGGTCTCTTTCTGAAATTTATGTCTCCCCTTGTTAGACCCTCAGATTGCATTCGGCCAAGGAAGGTAAGTTCCTTGTTCCAAGTCTTACCTCCCGAGGCGATGAGCCAAGGCTCTCTGCCATCTGCCTGCTTGGGTGTGGGTTTATGGACCAATTGAGACAACGGAGGAATAGCAATTCTTCACAGGGGACACAATCTTCGTCCCAAAGGAAACAGGATGGAGGAAGATGTTGGAAGAGTTCCCAAGATGAGTTGGTCAATTGGCTTTTAGATTGACTGCCTAATTCAGTAGGAAGCTTCATGGCGTGGATAATGGGAAAGGGGAAAGGGGAAAGGGGAAAGGGGAAAGGAAAGGAAAGGAAAGGAAAGGAAAGGAAAGGAAAGGAAAGGAAAGGAAAGGAAAGGAAAGGAAAGGAAAGGAAAGGAAAGATAAAGAAGGAGAGGAGAGGAGAGTGGAAAGGGAAAGGAAGACAAGAGAAGAGAAGGGAAAGAAAAGAAAGGAGAGGACAGGAAAGGAGAGGGGAAGTGAAGAGAAAGAGAGAGAAAGAGAGAGAAAGAAAGAGAAAGAGAAAGAGAAAGAGAAAGAGAAAGAGAAAGAGAAGAGAACCTAATTTTCCTTGCTCCCTGGCTCACGCAAGAATTACAGGCAGGACAGGAGCCCTTCCACAAGGCTGCCTCAACACCTACTGCCAGCCTGTGTGTGATCACCCTGAGCAGACACGGCAGAGACCTTGTTTTCTGTGAGCTATAACTCGACTACAAAGCCCACTAACAACCTCCGCTCATCTTCCCCCTCCCCCCCCCCACCGCCCCCAGCGGCTAGTTAGATGCACCCATCTGTCGACAGACCACCGGTAAAGCTGTTGTGTGTATGCTGATCCCTGGCTTCCGCTGAGCCCTCCTGCTCCTCTCCACCTCTCTTTATTTATGACTTATTAGGTCGGCTGAAAGCGTTCATGAATTCCCCAGAAGGATGACTTCATTCATTTAGACCTGACTGGTTTTCAGATGGCCTCGTTAAATGAGCTCTCTTTTCTTTTTCTTTTGAAGCACTTCTATTCTTACTGGCGTGGTTGTTTCGTTTTATGGCGCGGTCTTGCGTTGAGTGTTTATTCGAGCATCAATAAAAAGGGAGAGAGGGAAGGAAAGAGGATTGACCAGAGCCAACATATTCACCACCTCCTCCTCCCGTTGATGGATTCCCCTGAACTTTTGCTCTCCTGGACCAGATTTATACCCTTGCAAATAATCCTCAACTTACAGCCATTCATTTAGCGACCGTTTGAAGTTACAACAGCAAACGAAGAAAGTGACACGTGACCGACCGTTTTTCACACACAACGACCATCGCAGCGCTCTCCTCTCCCATCCCCCGCCCCTGTGGTCTGACCAAAATTCAGACACTTGGCCACTGACTCGTATTTACGACGGTGGCAATGTGCTCCGGTCACCTGATCCCCTTTGCGACCTTATGAGAAGCAAAGTCAAGGGGGAAAGCCTGATTAACTCAACAACGGGGTTGCTCCCTTAACAACTGCAGCGACTCCCACAACAATTGTGGGAAGAAAGATCACAACAAGGGACAAAGCTCACTTCTCCAGTTAGCAACAAAAATTTGGGGGGGGGAGGTCCACAGGGATGGTAAATCAAGGACTACACATATTCTGCTCGCTTGCCTTAGGCTAGCTAGAATGATGTAAGTATACAATATAAAATAGTTTGGGTTTTTTTCTTCCTCCTTGGCTTGTGTTTTAGTCTGTCCGTTTTGAAGATTTTTTTTTTTTAGATTAGGTATTGCTTTGTTAGGGACGCGGTGGTTCAGTGGGTTAGGACGCTGAGCTTGTCGATCAGAAGGTCGGCAGTCTGGCGAGTCGAATCCCGAGTGCCGCGTAACAGAGTGAGCGCCTGTTACTCGTCCCAGCTTCTGCCAACCTAGCAGCTCGAAAGCACGTAAAAACGCAAGTAGAAAAATAGGGACCACTATGGTGGGAATGTAACAGTGTTCTGTGCACCTTTGGCGTCTAGTCATGCCGGCCACATGACCACAGAGACGTCCTCGGACAAGCGCTGGTTCTTCGGCTTTGAAACGGAGATGAGCACCGGCCCCTAGAGTCGGAAACGACTAGCACGCATGTGCGGGGGAACCTTTACCTTTTTACCTTTAATTATTTAATATCTGCATCTTTTGCAACAAAGCAGTAAGGTAAAGGTAAAGGTAAAGGTTCCCCCGCACATGCGTGCTAGTCGTTTCCGACTCTAGGGGCCGATGCTCATCTCCGTTTCAAAGCCGAAGATCCAGCGCTTGTCCGAGGACGTCTCCGTGGTTATGTGGCCGGCATGACTAGACGCCAAAGGCGCACAGAATGCTGTTACCTTCCCACCATAGTGGTCCCTATTTTTCTACTTGCATTTTTACGTGCTTTCGAACTGCTAGGTTGGCAGAAGCTGGGATGAGTAACAGGCACTCACTTTGCTACGCGGCACTCGGGATTCGACCTGCCAAACTGCCGACCTTCTGATCGACAAGCTCAGCGTCTTAACCCGCTGAGCCACCGCGTCCCTTATTAGGGGGAAAAATTAGGGGGAGGGGGAAAAACAGGAGCACCCTTCTCTATCTGAAAGGAGATACAACTTCTGGCTGTATCTTAACTACCTTGCTTCAAAACCCAAAAGAAGAGCACTAATTGGCAGGCTTTTTTTTTTTTTTGATGCCTTCGCACATCTTTAATATCTGTAAAAGTGAAAACCCTAAAGCAGACATGTCAAACACAAGGCCCGGGGGCCGGATCCGGCCCGCAAAGTGGTTTCATGCAGCCCGTGAAGCATCCTGGAAACAGTGAGGGAATGGCCCCCACTGCCGTGGCCCTGGCCCGGAGACCCTCCTTCTGCCAGAGACCCTCAGATCTGTCCCACTCCTGCCCAGGCCCCCATAGGCACCCTTGATGCGAATGATGTAGAGCTGGCCATGCCCACCCAGTAGGCCATAGGCACTCTAGCCACGCCCACCCAGTAGGCCATAGGCACTCTAGCCACGCCCACCCAGTAGGCCACGCCTACCCGGCCCCTTGAGGGCAACCGCAATGGTGATGCGGCCCTCAAGGAAATTGAGTTTGACACCCCTGGCCGAAAAAAAAAAAAATGGAGGAGATAAAATTCCAGTTAGCTCTCCTTCTGCAGTTTTGCCTGACCTGCTTGTTATCGATCGGAAGATATTAGCAGTGACCTTGGGGACTTTGTTCCCATTAGGCTCCCATTTGCTTCTTTATTCGTCCAAACCACTTAGAATTATTTTCACAAAAGCAGGCTTAAAGGGGAAAAGAAAAAGCAGCTCCATTAGCAAAACAAAAGCGGCCGGGAGACATTAGGAAAGTAACCTTTTCCTTCAGACAGGGATGCTTGGGCCATCGACCCTTCTCTCAACACGTTCCTTTTCACATTTTTATGTTTCAAACAGAAAATTAAAAGTACGAACTCTGTGGAGGAAAAAAAAGGAGGTTGTATAAGAACAGAACAAAACTAAATAAAAATAAAAAATAAAAAAATAAAATCACGTGGATTAAGAAGACAAAAAAGTGAAACATGTATTATTCACACAGACCCACACCCACACCCACACACACACACACACCAGTTGAGCACTGACAAATATATTGCAACAAGAATAACTTTCTCCCCTTGCAAGTCAGGTCCAAGTTTTATAAACTTCTAGATTTATTTTCACCCAGTTTGATATGTTATGCATCTAGATTATAATATTATATTATAACAGAATAAATATAATTAGTATAATATAGTGTAGTGTAGTGTAGTGTAGTATAGTATAGTACAGTATAGCATAGCATAGAATAGCATAGCATAGCATAGTATAACAACATAATATAACATAACATAACAATATGACATGATGTAATATGATATGATGATATATGATATATAATAAATATAACATAATGTAATATACTGTAATGCAATGCAAAATTGTATTATATTATAACAGAGGTGTCAAACTCAATTTCATTGAGGGCCGCATCAGCTTTGCAGTTGCCCTCAGGGGGCAAGTGGGAGTGGCCTGGATGGGTGTGGCCTACTGGGTGGGCGTGGCTAAAGTGCGTATAGCCTACTGGGTGGGCATGGCCAGCTCTACATCATTCGCATCAAGGGTGCCTATGGGTGCCTGGGCAGGAGTGGGACAGATATGAGGGTCTCTGGCAGGAGGAGGGTCTCTGGGCCAGGGCCAAGGCAGTGGGGGCCATTCCCTCACTGTTTCCAGGATGGCTTCATGGGCCGCATGAAACCACTTAGTGGGCCGGATCTGGCCCCCGGGCCTTGGGTTTGACATGTCTGTATTATAACATAGTATAAATAAATAATATAATCTAAAATGTAATGTAATGTAATATGTATTGTATTGTATTGTATTGTATTGTATTGTATTGTATTGTATTGTATTGCATTGAACAATACAAATGATAATTTCCATGACATACATCAATATTTCTCAACCTTGGCAACTAAGATGGGTGGATCTCAACTCCCAGGATGTAGGAGATGACGAGGCTGAGCCCACAGGATAGGGTCAAACTCATCATTAGTCTTGAATCCCTTCACAGTCACAAGAGATCTAAGTCTAGCCCACCTTGAATTCCTTTGACTCTTTTCTCCCGCCAATTTGCTCTGACCGTTAGTAGTTCAAATTCTTGTAGAGAGTGCTGAGCATGCAAGAAACCTATAGTTATTCAAATAACCACCTGATTTCTTGCGCCTGACACAGGATTCCCTAATAGTAACATTTGCTGATTGGCTGACTTGTTCCTGACATCAATAATCCCTCATTGCCCATAGTGGCCAGTCAGGATACCCTATGTGATCCCTTTGTACACTGCACTTTTGAGATTGCGTCTTTCAATGAGTTTCTGATTCTGGATTCCCTTATATTTATCAAAAGTTATCAATTATCTGTTATCAGCTCCTTTTCCAATGCTCATACCTCTCATGCAAGTAGGCCATTGCCGCAAGCCATTCTCAATCTGCCTGCTCTTGTCTCAGCATAGAATAGAATAGAGCTGGAAGGGATAAGTAGCTGTCCAGTTTCTTCTTCAAAACTATCTACAGGTACTTTAAAAGATACCTACAAAGTATCTACAGTGGTACCTCAGTACTCATCATTAATTGATTCTGAAAAGCATGATGAGTACCAAAAACAATGAGTACCAAGCACATTTTTTTCCCATAAGGAATAATATAGTGAGTCACAAGACAGCTGACACTGAACAAGTTCTGACTTGTGTGTTGGGTACCAAACAAACTACGAGTACCGGGACAAAATGCATTGATAACCAAATTTGATGAGTTCCAAAGCAGCTGAGGTACCACTGTATTTGAAGAATTATGTAATGTAGGAGAGAGTCCAATTCGGTATCGGCCTTCATGACTCCCATCGTTATTTCATGCAAGTGAATGTTGACTTTAAATATTAGCTACTTGCTGCGTAGTGTATAAAATACAGAGAATAAAACGGCGTCTCCACCCTCTGCTTTAGGAAAGCATGGGAAAAAATACGACATCAGGAAATCCACTGGTTAGCACATAGGCATATGCATGAAACAGATGTCACCATTATCATCCATAGTCCCAGGGAAGCACAAAAGATTCCCCCATCAGTTCATTACATTTGGCAAACCAGCAATGACTTGACGTTGCCCAGGGACACCAGATTCTCATCAAGCCTAGTTCAAAAGATCACCAAATGTCCAGACAGAATATTTGGCCTAGTGTCAAAACCATTCCCTGTCTATTGCAGTGTGTGAGTTGTTGTTTTTTCCCAAATCAGTTCTCTTCAGAATCCTAACCACTGGTCACTGTGTTTATAAATGAAGAAGCTGGTTCACCTCCAACAATTAACAGCTTCCCCACACTGCAAGGTTTTTCTCAGTATGATGAGCTGAAAATGTATTTTTACTAGATCTTCCAGATTTTTTTCTTTCTTTTCAATGTGCCTATATCTTGTCTATATCTGGCCCTGTTCTGCAGCTGACTATATGAATTAAATACTGCAGCATAAATAACCCAATATTAAACCTAAAGCTAGTCTGAAACGCGCCGTTTGCCAGAGGAGAGCAAAATGTACTAAAATCAAACTCACCTCTGGGGAAATACAGGCAGTCCTTGACTTAGGACCGCAACGGAGTCCCAAATTTCTGTCGTTAAGTGAGACATTTGTTCAGTGACTTTTGCCCCATTTTATGACTTTTCTTGCCACAGTTGTTAAGTGAATCACCACAGCAGTGAAGTTTTTAACCCAGTTGTTAAGTGAATCTGGCTTCCCCCATTGACTTTGCTTGCCAGATGGTCACAAAAGGGGGGATCAGGGGATCTTGGGACCCTGCAACCATCATAAGTTTGAGCCAGATGCCAAGCATCCAAATTTTGATCACGGGATCGCTGAGGCGCTATAACGGTTGTTAAGTGTGAAAAGCGGTCATAAGTCGCTTTTACCAATGCCGTTGTAACTTTGAACGGTCACTAAATGAACTGTTGTTAGCCAGGGACTATCTGTACACAGGCAAGTCCATGTAAATGTCTGGATGAGATTGCAGAATGTATTTGTCAATGTACTAATAGAAGACAATATTTGTAGCTCGGTTCTTGCAGACATTTCATTACCCAACTAGATAATATCATCAATATCACCAAGTTCAGAGAGCACCAAGGACCTCACAGTGTATCCTTATGTTCTGCAGTATATTTACACCCTCCAAGAACAGAAGAAGCTTCTGGGATGCGAAATGTTTTCAAAGGGGGAAAAAAAAATATCCAGTTGCCTTTTTGGGGGGAAAAAAAGCACCGCGACCAAAATTATTGAGAATCTTCACAGGCATCCCTCAAAGTCTAAAACACTGCGCCAGTATTCCTTATGATCCTGTTTAGGGTGCTGAATTCAGATAAAAACCAGGCAATTAACAGCAATGAATGTTAGAGAAAACCTACTATTTGTCAATTAACCTTCAAAGACCTCCTGAACAGAACAATCTAGCAGCAAGAAGAAGGGTGGGGGGAGGAAGGTAATTTCGACAGAGAAATTAATGTTGCTATTAAATGGGTTCTCGCTTAGAACAAGACCTCTAAGAATTTTATTTAACTGGTATTCTACGTTGTTCCTACCTTGTTTCTTGAGTAAACCTCCTCTTTCCACTAAGCTACAATCCCTGAGGTCAAGAGCTTTCTAAATCTTTGCGTGTTCAGTTGTAATACTCGTTTTATACCCCGAATGATCACCTTAGAATCCAAAAAGAGTTTGCCACTTTGACAGGTCACCAAGATTAAAAACCTATTTTTAAAAAGACAAAACTTTCAGCACATTAATCTTTCGCCGCAAAACAATTTTAAAAAATTAGGTAAGTTCACAAGTAAGCAGCAATAATACCACTAACCAGGAAAAAATATATTGGAATTATCATGGATTCTTTAATGATAATGTTAGCTTAAGGTGCTTCACTTAAGACGATGACAAAACCCATACTAGGCACTGCCACACAGGTATGAGAATAAAGCTGCCAACCTTATGATATTCATATACCAATATAAGCTGTCTTAGGCACACCTTGTTGATTGCTGCACTTGGAAAATAATATAACAAGAGTCAGAAAAGGTGCAGTAGAGGTGCAAGCTAATGCTCCATATCCCCCTTCTCTTCCCCATAAGAACAAGCCTGTGAGGTGGGTTAGGCTGAGAGAGAGTGACTGACCCAAGCTTGCTTTTCATGGCTAAGATGAAACTAGAATTCATTGTCTCCTGGTGATTTGTCCAAAGTCACCCAGCTGGCTTTCACGGTTAAGATGGAACTAGAACTCACTGTCTCCTGGTGACTGGCCCAAAGTCAATCAGCTGGCCTTCATGGCTAAGGTGGGACTAGAACTCACCATCTCCTGGTGATTGGCCCAGTTACCTAGCTGGCCTTCATGGTTAAGGTGGAACTAGAACTCACTGTCTCCTGGTGATTGGCTCAGTCACCCAGCTGAGCTTCATGGTTAAGATGAAGCTAGAACTCACTGTCTCCTGGTGATTGGCCCAAAGTCAATCAGCTGGCCTTCATGGTTAAGGTAGAACTAGAATTCACTGGCTCCTGGTGACTGGCTCAGTCACCCAGCTGGCCTTCATGGCTAAGGTGGGACTAGAACTCACTGTCTCCTGGTGACTGGCCTGACCTGACTTGGATGACTGAGAATCACAGACGTACAATGGTAACTTAACTTCACCCCATGAACTACAGAACAGAATCAGTTGTTTAAAACATTAATATTCCTGACATTAATATTCTTTTTTGCAATAGGAGAACAGAAGGCACTTCATCAAATTTATTTATATATTTTTCTAAAGAAAATTAAAACTTGTTCAGACTTTATTTGCAGGCTCTGTTTAGGGAGGCTGATTTATTTTGCAAATTCCCTCAGCCAGGCAAGGGCAGGCGCTTCTGATCGTCAGAGGCTGGCATACTCCTCAGGGCAAAGGCCCATGCTGCTTTCTTGCATCATATTCTCCTCTAGGATTCAACTCTTAATTAGCCCTTCAAGACATATTGGCACTCCACCATAAACCCCGTGTAAGCAATTAGGGATGCTGAGAAGAATGTACAGTGTCTTCCCCTCTTTAACAGACAAGGGTGAAGCCACAGAGGCAAACATGTCTGGGTTGCAGATAAAAAAAGAAAAACACTCTATTGCACCAACTGGCTATTTAGGGGGGGAAAAAACACGCAGGCAAGTGGGAAGTTACTCCAGAGCACGAAAATCAGCTTGAAATGTTGTTAGTTTAAAGACGCTCTTGAGGTTCAGAAGATAACAAGGGAGTATCGCAAGCTTAACAAAATACCCTGGGGTGGGTAACGCATGAGAAGCTAAGCGGCTTCCTAATTGTCAAAATCAGCGTGCAGTTCAGATACTGGAAACCCAAAACATGTTTAAGAGATTGGAGCACAGAAAAGAAAGAGATAATGTGCACTTTATTTATTTTTTATTTTATTTTATTTTATTTTAATTCCATTTATATCCCGCCCTTCTCCGAAGACTCAGGGCGGCTTACAAGCTTAGCAGTAGCCTTCATTCTATGTATATGCCTGCTTATTAGGGCTTTCACACACACACCCCCCAAGCAGAATTATTACAAAGTCAGCTTATTGCCCCCAACAATCTGGGTCCTCATTTTACCTACCTCGGAAGGATGGAAGGCTGAGTCAACCTTGAGCCTGGTGGGACTTGAACCTGCACTAATTGCAGGCAGCTGGTGTTACTTCAGGAGGCATTAGCCCACTGCTCCACCCCGCTTGTGTGAGGGTGACAAAGCAGGCCCCTGTTGCAATTTACAAAGGTGTGAAACACAGGGGCCAACGATGAGGGTTCGAAAGCTTTATCGAAAGTGAGTTTAGAATCTTAATTTTCAAACCTGACCATACCATACGGGTAGAACCGTAAGACCGGGTTTTTTTTATTATTATCTTCAGCACCATGGACAGCAGCAAAGCAAGTTTAAGGACAAGGCTGACTTTTTTTGGTTCAGGATGATGACTCTTGGTGACTCATAATGTTTTCCTCCGCACATCCCAGACACTCTTCTGTGACCTGAATGTTAAGATGTGCAGGAGAAGTAGACAACCTCTTCTTGTCACAAATGCATTCACTCCTCCAGCTGTTCCACAACAACCGAAGGGGAAGGTGCTACTTCTGTCTGCAGCTGCACAAAACAGGCTACAAAGTCAGAGAGAACAAAAAAAGTCTCTCTCTCTCTCTCTCTCTCTCTCTCTCTCTCTCTCTCTCTCTCTCTCTCT
>JAKJMR010017827.1:110670-120670 GCA_024449315.1 Daboia siamensis
CCCCCCCCCCCCCAAAGCCCCTTAATATGGGGCCATGGACTTTCATGGTTAAACTTCAAAAGTGAAATTTTGGGAGGCATCAAGATGCTAAAACCAAGGTGGAAATGACGGTACATTTTCTCTGTAGGGTGCAAGCAACCGCTGGCAAAGCCTTCTTCGTAAAAACTGGGGGGGGGAGGGGGAATCAGGGCCTATCAATCATTTTGGGGGTGTTTTAGGCTTCACTCAGGCAAATCGTGCAAGCAGAAGGGTGACAGGAACAGATCTTTTGATCAAGTCGCTTTATTGATGCAAGGCCTTTCCTATTCACCAGGACAATGCACAGCCCATCACAAGTTTCAAATCCCGTCGGCCACTACGGAAAAGAAGCTACTTTGTTCTCGGCTTACGACCACAATTGGGCCCAAAACGTCTGTTGCCAAATGAGACATTTGTCAGGTGAGTTTTGCCCCATTTGACAACCTTTCTTGGGACAGCTGTTAAGTGGATCACTGCAGTCGTGAAGTTAGGAATCCCGTTACTAAGTGAACCTGGCTTCCCCATGGATTTTGCTTGTCAGAAGGTGACAAAAGAGCATCACGTAACCCGGGGACATGGCAGCCTTCATAAATAGGAGTCAGTTGCTAAGCAACCAAATTTTGATCCCATGACTACAAGGATGCTGCAACAGTCATAGGTGTGAAAAACGGTCATAACTTGATGTTTTCAGTGCCGTCACTGAACGGTCACTAAATGAACCATTGTCAAGGACTATATTTGTCCCCCTTTTTTTATTTTTAACTTAAGCTTCCTTTGCCCTGTATTCTGGAAAATGTCCGCCTGCTTTCCTTAATCTGCACTAAGGCTGAAAAACAATCGTAAATCATTACTTGTTTTTCTTTGAAGACGTTTCGTTTCTCGTCCAAGAAGCTTTTTCGGTTCTGGCTGGATGGTGGTGTCAGTCAGAGCTGAAGAAGCTTCTTGGGTGAGGAGAGAAACGTCTTCAAGGAAAAACAAAGAAAGTCCAGGTGCTTCTTGAAAAAAAGCACCTTTGGGACAATCACGACCTAGATGACTGAGAATCTCCATAGACACTCGGTCATAATTCACTTTTTTCAATGTCGTTGTAATTTTGGTCACTAAATGAACTGTTGTAAGTTGAGGACTACCTGTATTCATTTAACATCTACTTAGTTTAATCTCAAGAATGCCCAGGACGTCCTTGTGGACCATTAGTGATCCCTCTAACCACCTGGTTTTAACCTGCCTCGCTTTGCCTTGTCAAAATTGTATAGAATTCAGTGTGATATTGGAAGATGTGCCTCTGTCCCATATCAGTGAGGGTGGAAAGATTCCCCTTGTTGTGATTGTGGTGCTGATATGGAAACTATTAAACATATTGTCCATGATTGTCCATGATTGTCCATGATGTGCATTCTCTGGTCCCCTAGAAGATCTCTGCACAAAGCCACACCAGATGCCGTCGTCTGTATAGTTGAATTGGACATCCGGTGATGACGCTACTGCTGTACCCTTGTGGAAGTTTTCTAATTATGTGGGTTGTATGTGTGGGTTTGCTTCTCTTTTGTCATGTTCTTATCGTACACTAAATAAATCATAATTGCAGCTGCTACAAAAGTTGCTGATGGCGAACAACATCCACAGAGCTAGGGTTCAGATTTAAAGGTTGTTTTTCCCACGCATGCTTTGTCATAGGTTGACAGGGGTTAATCCTTCAACCAGAAGAGCATGGCTCCTTATGCATTGTTGCTCTGAGGGACCAATCTGATCTTTTCCCATTGCCCACTTTAGTCCTCAGAGGTGGCCTCCTGCAGATTATCAGCTTGTTAGGAGGCTGAGCTGTAGACCATAATCCAGAAAATGTGTCCTACATGGGATTATAGAGTTTCTCAATCATCCAGGTCACGGTTGTCCCAAAGGTGATTTTTCCAAAAGGCAATCCCCTCCTCTTTTGAAAACATTTCACTTCTCGCTCAAGAAGCTCTCAGAATTGAATCGGCTTCTTGGCTGAGACGTGAAACATTTTCAAAGAGGAGAGAAAAAACCCAAGAGAATCCAGTTGTAGGATACCCAAGCACCTTTGGCTATGCTACATGTGAAATTTCTCTGGCACTTTTCTCCATCAAGAATCTTATAATCCTCTTTGACAGTATGCTGTTGATTGGCCACTGCCACGGTTAACCTAAATGGATGCCCACCACATTTTATCTTTATCTTATCTTTATCTTTATTAGACTTATATACCGCCCTTCTCCCGTAGGACTCGGGGCAGTTCACAAGGTTTTTTAAAATAACAATACAACAATTACAAGAATTAAGAACAGTTAAAATAATTACATTTAGACCTTGAATAAATATAAAACCCCAATTAAAATCTAATTAAAACCCCTTCTAAAGAACATTGAGAAGGAAATTCCAGAAATAGCTATGGTTCTTTTTCAAAACTGTCCACAGTTTGGTGAAAAGGGAGCTTCCAAACTCACACAGAATGTCATTTTAGATAAGGAGAGAGGAATGGGAGATGGGAGGAATTAAAATGAGTAAGGGAAGCACATCCTCAGGAGAAATTGGTTTAGCCTTTAGAGACTTATCAGTAAAGCATGTGATGGTTTCTCTGTTCTTCTCCCACTGTAGTAGGCAAGAGAAGAAGTAGTGGATGGAAACTAATCAAGAAGAGAAACAACCTAGAAACTTCCTGACAGTGAGAACAATCAACTAGTGGAACAACCCGCCTCCAGAAGTTGTGGGTGATCCATCAATGGAGGCTTTTAAGAAGAGACTGGACAACCATCTGTCTGAAATGGTATAGGGTTTCCTCAGAGTGTTGGACTAGATGACCTCCAAGGTCATTTCCAACTCTGTAATTCTTGTATTCTGAGGTCAGCCAATGTATTAAAAACAATTTCCATTTATAACAGGTTATTTCCATTTTCAGCCCTTTCATTTTAAGCGGGCTTTAAGCCCCCTAGTCAAAGTCCATGTCCATTATATTAATCCTTCCATTCTATTTTTCCTTATTAAATTAATACGTGCGTATGCCAAGTACAAAATAATTTGCATCATGTACTGTCATCAATATAGGAGGCGATAGGCATCGTCAGGAAAAAAAAAAGTGCTATTTAAGCAATTTGAGAAGAGGACAGTGATAAAGCAGTTAAATGAAAATTACCTCATATTAAAAAAAAAAAAATCCAGGACTTAATTGAGGCAAATTTTGCTGCTTGTGACTGGTTCCTGGAGGTGTTTCATTAAAAGCTCTTAAAACCAGTTATCTACGTGCTGCTAATATGAGGAAAATTAATCAACCACTAATCTGGCTCTTATTACTATGCTCTGAAATCCACTTATTGCTCCTCACATTTAAGCCTCTAGAAATAATTCATTTACAATAATTCTGACGGCGGCGTTTGAGCATGTATTACTGTTGTTTCTATTTAAAACAGTTCTTGGCACCCAAAGCACCACAAATTCTTCTGGTATTTTTAGCCAGACGGCAACATGGAATCCAATTTCAGATTTCAGTCGGGTCTTTGCAGAATAAGCTAGCATGTGGCAATGCAAAAAACATGATCTGGGCTAACAGGATGGGTTTCTGTTGGCTGAACTGAGCATGACGGTCTCTTTCCACCTTTGGGCATAAAAAGTAGGCTTTGAATTATACAAGCATTGCCAATAGAACAGGGGTCTTCAACCTTGACAACTTTAAGACTTCTGGACTTCAACTCACAGAATGCCCCAGCCAGCATGATAGCAGTGTTCCAATATTTGAAGGGCTGCCACAAAGAAAAGGGAGTCAAGCTATTCTCCAAAGTGCCTGAAGGCAGGACAAGAAACGATGGATGAAAACTCACCAAGGAGAGAAGCAACCTGGAATTAAGGAGAAACTTCCTAACTGTGAGAACAATTAATCAGTGGTACGACTTGCCTTCAGAAGTTGTGAGTGCTGCAACGCTGGAGGCTTTTAAGAAGAGACTTGTCTGGAAATGGTATAGGGTCTCCTGCTAGAGCAAGGGGTTGGACTAGAAGACCTCCAAGGTCCCTTCCAACTCTGATGATGCTCTAATTCTTCCACGGTCTTAAAAGTTGCCAAGGTTGGAAACCTCTGCAGTAGAGTACAGGTAGTCCTTGACTTATAACCGTTTGTTAGTGACCGTTCAAAGTTACAACCAGCACTGAGAAAAAGCGACTTAGGACTTGGTCCTCATCCTTATGACCACTGCAGCATCCCCAACAGTCACGTTATCAAAATTCAGGTGTTTGGCAGCCAGCGTGTTTTTATGAAGGTTGCGGCATCCTAAGGTCACGTGATCGCCATTTGCAGCTTTCCCAGTCAACTTCTCACAAGCAAGTCAAATAGGGAAGGTGAACTTTCTTACTGAATGCATTTGACTTCATAACTGCCATGATTTGCTTAACAAAGTGACAGAAAAGGTCATAAAATTGGGGTGCTACTCACTCAGCAAATGCCTTGCTTAGCGAGCGCAATTTTGGTCCTGATTCTGATCTTAAGTTGAGGACTACCTGCAAAGTCCTTATCCTAACTTATCTTTTATCCTTGTCTTTATCCAAAAAGATCTTGACAAACTTGAATAATGGACCCTGTCCAACAAAATGAAGTTTCAATGTGGAGAAAAGCAAAGTGTTACATTTAGGCAGGAAAAATCAAAGGTACAAATACAGATTGGGCGAGACATGGTTTAAAAACAGTAACTGTGAGAGGGACCTTGGCATCCTAGTGGACGATCACTTGACTATGAGCCAGCAGCGTATAGCAGCAGCCAAAAAAGCTAACACAATCCTGCACTGCATAAACAGAGGCATAGAATCAAGATCACGCAAAGTATTAGTACCGCTTTACAAAGCCCTAGTAAGACCACACCTGGAATACTGCAGCTAATTTTCGTCACCATATCACAAAAAAGATGTTGAGAGTTTGGAAAAAAATCAGAGAGGAGAAACTAAGATGATCAAAGGACTGGAGACTAAAACATACAAAGGGACTTGGCTTTGGCTAGTCTAAAGAAAAGAAGAAATAGGGGAGACATGATAGCAGCATTCCAGTATCTGAGGGGCTGCCTTGGTGGAGCAGTGGGCTAATGCCTCCTTCAGTAACACCAGCTGCCTGCAATTAGTGCAGGTTCGCATCCCACAAGGCTCAAGGTTGACTCAGCCTTCCATCCTTCCGAGGTAGGTAAAATGAGGACCCAGATTGTTGGGGGCAATAAGCTGACTTTGTAATAATGCCGCTTGGGTGTGTGTGTGAAAGCCCTAATAAGCAGGCATATGCATAGAATGAAGGCTACTGCTAAGCTTGTAAGCCGCCCTGAGTCTTCGGAGAAGGGCGGGATATAAATGGAATTAAAATAAAATAAAATAAAATAAAATAAAATAAAATAAAGGGGGCCAGGTTGTTCAACAGAGCACCAAAGGGAAGGACGAGAAACATTGGTCGGAAACTGATCAAAGAGAGAAGCAACCTGGAATTAAGGAGAAACTTCCTGATAGTGAGGACAATCAACCAGTGGAACAGCTTGCCTCCAGAAATCGTCGACATCACTGGACATTCTTAAGAAGAGACTAGACAGTCACTTGTCTGAGTTGGTATAGATCCTCCTGCTTGAGCAGGAGGCTGGACTAGAAGACCTCCAAGGTCCCTTTCAGCTCTATTCTATTTATTTATCTTTTCAGGAAGTCCTTGACTTACAACCACAAGCCCAGTTTTCGAATATCAAGGTACCGACACTGTTTCACACTTTGGCGCACTGAGTACTTAAGGAGTCTTAGAAGCAGGATAGAAAGAGCGTGGACATTTTTGAACTCTAAAGCTGGAGAAGGCCTCTGAGAATATCTAAGAGAGCCGAGAAACAAACAAAATAGATCATCAAATGAATCAACTAATGGATGTTGATAAATGTGGTACGAAGTGCATCACAGTCCAAAACAGCTAAGTGGAACTGGAGCTAGTTAGGATTTTCCTGGAATTCTCCCAGGGCTATAAGCTAGACTGAAGAGATGGATTATACCACAAAACAATATATCACTATCCACTCTAATCAGCACCACTGTTGGAGTTACCCTCAACATTTGAATGTCTGGAAAATTAGCCAAACCCTGCTAATTTCTCAAAATCCTGAAACCAAAAAGAAGTGGCAGAATAAATCTCTGTTAATAGGATTTAATGAAATAACACTACCCTTTTACATAGGAACGTTATGCCCAGAAGGTTATTATCAGCTTTAAATTCATAGCCTGGCTAATTTATATCTAAGTGAATTTTCTTCAAAACTAATAAGCATTTCATTTTAGCCATGGGAGGGTGGGGGGAGAAAGAAGTGAATGAATGAATGAATGAATGAATGAATGAATGCTGAATGGAGTGTGTGTGTGTGTGTGTGTGTGTGTGTGTGTGTGTGTTAAAATTCAGCCGAGAGATCCTGACATAGGAGGCAATAAAAGGAGGTTAAAAAGAGTTTTAAAGAGAATTTATACAAATGAGGATTTATAAAAAAAAAAAAAAAAGAAGTAAATTTCTCACGGCAATTCTGACTTTGCCTGAAAAAAGTTTTGATTGCACAATTTTTCTTGCCAAGTATTGGAGAACAGACATTGTAGCGTATGTAAGAATGAAGAACATCCTTAAGCTCATCAAGTCAAGAACTTATCAGGATTAGCATTACAGAATCGCTTCCAGAAAAGAATTAATTCATTTATCCTCATCTGTTATTCCTGACTACAAAAAAAAAAAAAAAGAGCTTTTATAGACTCAGCTTGCTGCACACATCCTAGCGATTGTCTAATATTCTGTATTTCCTTTTCCCTGTGCAAATTTCTGCCTCAATATTAAAAAATGATATTGTGCTTTAAATCTAAGCAAATCCATTGCAAGACTGAAATTCTGTACTTTGGACACAGCCTGCATTAACCTGAGGCAGAAATCAGTGCAAAGCCTCCAGAAGCAAGACAAAATACAGGCAGGATTTGAAACCAATCAATAAATTAGAATTTTCCAATGTTTTGGTGGAGCCAGTGAGAGAGAAGACCTTCGTATCTCACATGCTTTTGAAATTTCTTATTTATCCAACCAGTCTTCATTCATTTTCACTTGGTTGTTCTTTTGTTTTGCCAAGTCTTCTCTTCCGACTTTTGATGCACATCCTGATTCCAATAGAAGAGAGTATTTGTGTGACTGTGAAAGTTGGACCATAAGAAAGGCTGAGCGCCAAAGAATGGAGGCCTTTGAACTCTGGTGCTGGAGAAGACTCCTCGGAGTCCCTTGGACTGCAAGGAGATCAAACCGGTCAGTCTTAGAGGAGATCAACCCTGACTGCTCTTTAGAAGGCCAGATCTTGAAGTTGAAACTCAAATCCTTTGGCCACCTAATCAGAAGGAAGGACTCACTGGAGAAGAGCCTCATGCTGGGAAAGGTTGAGGGCAAGAGAAGAAGGGGACGACAGAGAAGGAGGTGGCTGGATGGAGTCACTGAAGCAGTTGGCGTGAGCCTAAATGGACTCCAGAAGATGGTAGAGAACAGGAAGGCCTGGAGGAATGTCGTCCTTGGGATCACGATGGGTCAGACAGAACTTTGCAACTAACAACAACAAATTTTAGCTCAGGGTTAAACCAGGGGGCCCTTGATGCTCTCTGAGCTTGGTGGTTTTCTTGCAGACATTTCATTGCCCAGTTAAGGAGCCCTGAATGATGTTACCTAGTTTGGTTATGCAAGAAACCAAGCAAGCTCAGAGAGCAACAAGTACCCTACATCCCGATTGCCCTATTTCCATTTCCTTAAAGTCTTCTCTCTTGTTAGAACTTAGATTAAGAGGCAAGATCAGCCTCCAGCAATGGGAGATCAGAGTATCATGGTCACCAGACATCCTTCTTGTGTCTCCTATCCAGGTTAGTTACAATGTTGGGTGATGACATTACAGGCTCAGGCTTCACCTTTGGTTCACATGGTGTGGTAGGATGGAGGGTTTGTTGTCACTGTCTGTTGGGGGGGAGAGAGTACAGGGGGAGGCTCAGCTAATCTCAATGTACACAAGTTGTACTCTGACAATAAAGGATTGATTGATTGATTGATTGATTGGAATGCAGAAAACACATTCGTGATACCACGCACTGGATATGACATCTCTGGAAAGAACACAATCACTTATAGTTGAGCCTGGCCGTTTATTCTTACACTTTTCAAGATTCTGCATTTATCCTACCCTAGCATTAAAGAGATTTCCCAGCTTTGTTCTCGCTTCTTTGGATTTGCCAGTGACAATTTGCCATGAAAATAAACAAGGAAAGCAATATTGATTTCTGGATTTCCGGATCAAAGAAATGGGGAGGTTGAAAAGATCCAATCTACAAATCCCACTTTGGATTCAATTCAGCCCAACCTGTTTTGCAAACAAGATTGGAACCATAGGGCCTTAGCTGGAATCAGAAAAAATCACATGATCTCTTTTTTTTTTCTCTCAGTTTGAAGAGAGTTTTCTTAACTCGGTTTACACCGTGGATGGCCAGAAGCGTAAATAAACATCTTTATTTAAAGAAACTTCCTTCCTCCAATAATCAAGCAGGATTTTTTTCCCCATCGTACAACTGCAAATAACCTCTTCAGTGTATCCTAAAAGCTATGCAGAGGCAGTAATTGGTCATCTAAATACCATTTCAATTAAATGGTGGCCACCATCTTGAACGTTTGGGATCTCCATGGGGGTTCTTGGCCATGACGCCCTTCTGTGCTCCAAAGGATTCTTTCCTGTTGTTCTCTTGCAGATGTTTCTCCACTGATGACGTTAGAAGAACACCAAGCTCAGAGAGCATCAAGTTCTCCACACTTGAATCTTGAGCCACCAATATTATCTTCTATTGGGAATTCAGTAGGATTCAATTCAATTCAAAGTGCCGTTCAGAAGAACATTGTCGCTCTACATCAGCACCCCGTAGGTGAAGGATTGGCGCAAGAGCCTTTTATCACAGATGGCAGACAGCTGAAGAATTTGAAATGGGCTTCTCTTAATTCCATTCATCCTAGTGAGGAATGGCTTGGCTTCTAAAGCCGACAGGCAAAAAGTTAACCCGGTATTTTGAGGGTGGATTTTTGGTTTCCTGTGCAGCATTCTGTTGTCAAGGTAACACCAAAATTCTTTACAGAACGGCTCTGGACGCCAATAAAAAAAACAAATATATAGCCCTTCCAGCTATGTGCTACACAGCCCAGGCTTTGATCACAGGGAAATCATCTCTGGGGTTCATAAATAAAACATCTGCAATCAAAAAACGGGGCCACTCGGCTGTGCAACTTGCGCCCGTGTCGTCATGGTTACGCAAACATCTTTTGACTTCGAGCTTGCCATCACTTGAGATTTCATGCAGCTTCTCCAAACGGTCCCAGAGAATGGGAACAGCAAACACAGGCGCATACAAAAGAGAGGTCCCTATCATCCTGACTGTAATACTTTGATTGCTTTCCTAGACTTCCTTTTATGAAAGAGAAGATCTGAGTTAGTGGGCATGTGCCATTATGCACGGTGCGGTGTCCTCTTGAAAATGTGGTGCATGATGTCACTTGAAGTCCTAAGCCCTAATTCCTATATTCAAGGACCTCTGTTCCTACTGCTTTAGCTCTGTTAATGCATTGCTAGATTAAAACTTCCACCAGCCTGCTGTCCTTCAGGTGGCTTGAAGCTGCAGTTGGCAGGCCACTGAAGGCCACCATATTTGGCCGGCTGCTGATCACAAACTTGACTATACTCCAACAAGCAGGGCTGTGATGCAAGAGAACAGAGAGAAAGGCAGGGAGATGAAAATACATTAATTGAAAGAATCGAGAGAATTGAAATCCAGATGTAAAGAAAGTTTGGAGACCACCCCAGCAATGGGAAACCATCCAAATGAAACAATGAAGAAGAACCGAGTAGTTGTGGAGTCAAAGTTGACCTGTTGATTTTTTCCTAATCGTTGTTGATCAGTGATTTGGAAGCTATCCCAAAGAGAGAAGGGGCCA
>JAKJMR010017827.1:125670-128415 GCA_024449315.1 Daboia siamensis
AACTTTCAGTCTATCCCTTTTCTTACCTCAGCAATTGTCCCAGCATGGTGGACTTCCTGTCTATCCTATGTGGCCATCCCCCTCCTTTTGCAGCAACCCTCCCAGCATGGCTGACTTCCTGTCCATTCTCCACAGCCATCGCCCTCTTGCCTATCAAGTACTAAACAAATGCCGAGTACCGGGACAACATTTGTGCGTCTAAGTTCAACACATTTTGAAGCAGTCAAGCACCAAGGCGCCACTGTAAATTAAATCCCACAGTCAAAAGGTTGAAGACTGATCTTTCCTGAATTTTGCAGATGCTATACAGGTAGTCCTCAACTTGTGATCACAACTGACCCCAACATTTGTTGTTAAGTGAGACATTTGTTAAACGAGCTTTGCCCCATTTTACAGCCTTCCTTATCAGAGTCGTTCAGTGAATCCCTGCAGTTGATAAATTAGTAACCTGGTTGTTAATTGAATCTGGCTTCCCCCATTGACTTTGCTTGCCTGAAGGTCGTAAAAGAGGATCACATGATCCCGGGACAGTGCAACCATCATAAATATGTTGCCAGGCGTCTGAATTTTTATCACATGTTCATGGGCATGCCTTGCAAAAGTTGTAACTGCGAAAAACGGTCATAAGTCACATTTTCCAGTGCCATTGTAACTTTGAATGGTCACTAAATGAGCACTTGTAAGTCAAGGACTATCTGTACTTTCCTTTAAATAAATTCCCTACATAAAGGGAAGTCTTTGCTGCAAGCTTGCACTGGTTTTTATCACCGCCACATCTATCATTTCTACGCAGATTACAAATCGATCAGCCTATATATTTTTTTGTCCAACTCTGGATTCCCCCGCTAGCAAGTAGAAAACCTTAAGATCTGACATACTATCTTCCCAGCAGTTAAAAAAAAAACCCTTCACAAATCTCAAAAGGAAAATTCATCCTCAGTTAAATATTTGCAAAGATTTTCAAGATTCCTTGATTAACAGAGATATGAAGTACAGACAGCATTATTAAAAATGAATCCTCCCTTTTATTTTATGGCAGAGCCAAGCACATTTTCATGTGTCTTTCACATGCTAAATTCCTTCCTTGTAATACACTGGATACGACAGATAAAAATGTAAGATTGTTTTCTTTTTTAAAAAAAAAAAGTTTGGTATTAATTAATAAGCAAAGGGGTTTAAAAAAAAGAAAAAAAAACTATGTCAATTATTTGGTTTAGACCAGGGGTGTCAAACTCAATTTCACTGAGGGCCGCATCAGCATTGCGGTTGCCCTCAGGGGGCCGGGTGGGTATGGCCTGGGTAGGCGTGGCCTACTGGGTGGGCATGGCTAAAGTGCGTATGGCCTACTGGGTGGGCGTGGCCAGCTCTACATCGTTCGCATCAAGGGTGCCTATGGGGGCCTGGGCAGGAGTGGGACAGATCTGAGGGTCCCTGGCAGAAGGAGGGTCTCTGGGCCAGGGCCAAGGCAGTGAGGGCCGTTCTGTCACTGTTTCCAGGATGGCTTCACGGGCCACATGAAACCACTTTGCGGGCCGGATCTGGCCCCCGGGCCTTGTGTTTGACATGTCTGGTTTAGACGGTCCATGAGAAACAGATGCACACGTTTAGCCAGATAGTGTCATTTTAAGCAATGCACACACAACACACACACCAAGTACAAGTGGTTTTGAATTTTGGTTGCAAATTTATTTGTTTGTTTGTTTGTTATACGAATGTATATGGCCACCCAACTCATGCACAGGTGACTCTAGCCGAATTCTCTACACCAGACATGTCAAACACAAGGCCCGGGGGACGGTTCTGGCCCGCGAAGTGATTTCATGTGACCCGCGAAGCCATCCTGGAAACAGTGAGGGAACGGCCCCCACTGCCTTGGCCCTGGCCCAGAGACCCTCCTTCTGCCAGAGACCCTCAGATCTGTCCCACTCCTGCCCGGGCCCCCATAGGCAACCTTGATGCCAACGATGTAGAGCTGGCCATGCTCACCCAGTAGGCCATACGCACTTTAGCCACGCCCAACCAGTAGGCCACACCCAACCAGTAGGCCACACCCAACCAGTAGGCCTCACCCACCCCGGCCCCCTGAGGGCAACCGCAATGCTGATGCGGCCCTCAATGAAATTGAGTTTGACACCCCTGCTCTACACAAAGGGAAGTTAGGAAAATCTTTGTAACAAGCTTAAACTGGTTTCATCACTGCCACATCCGCCATTTCTACGCAGATACAAATTGATCAGCCTATATACAACATTAAAAACCAAGTGAACAGAAATAAATAAAATAAAATAAAATAAAATAAAAACCAGCAAATTGGGGGGGGGGGGGGGAAATCTGCCCCGTTCGGACCTGAATTGGATCCCTCTTTTAAAATCCTCCATTTATAAAATCAGAGCTGGGTGTCTGAATAAGTGGAGGTCCCTTAAATTAAGGTTTCGTCATTACTGCCTTCCTTAACATTTATTCAGTTAAATTGCTTCTCCTCAAAATCTTAAAACGTGGAAGAAGGCTTGGCGACGCAAGCTCCACACGCTTCCAGCCCAGTTTCTGACAACAAAAGGCAAGGACAAAAAAAAGGGGGAATCAGTGGGACAAAGGCACAACAATGCTTTTGTCACCCAGTATATCAAACAGAGTCTCCTTGGAGCAAAGACGGGATAATTCGCTCACAAAGCCCCACTGAAAGGAGCTTTTGAGAAGGAGAAGCAAGTGGTTGAGTACAACATGATTAACTTCTGGGACTAAGAA
>JAKJMR010017827.1:204536-217021 GCA_024449315.1 Daboia siamensis
ATGGCTTGTGGACTTCAACTCCCAGAATTCCTCAGCCAGGCACGCTGGCTGAGGAATTCTGGGAGTGGAAGTCCACAAGTCATGAAAGGGCCAAGTTTGAAGACCCTGCTTGTGGACTTCCACTCCCAGAATTCCTCAGCCAGGCACGCTGGCTGAGGAATTCTGGGAGTGGAAGTCCACAAGTCATGAAAGGGCCAAGTTTGAAGACCCCTGTTGCAATTGCATTTTCATCCCAAATACAATTCTCGTTCAGTTTTTTTCTCATTTCTCTGAATTTTGTAATGCATGAACATTTGCAAACTCTGTAAATTGGTGAGAAACCACAAAGGAGAATATTGCTCAACAATAAAGAAATATGATAGGTAATAAAACAACCAGCTCTGCCTATCCCATTACCTCTTCTTGCTTGTCTCTGGACTCTTTATCCTGTGGGGAAGAATTGGGCATATTAAATATATTACCTAAATTTCACTGAATCATTGATGAATCATTAATGTTAATTGAAACATGTTCAAGTCATCTGTGACACACAACTGAATAAAAACCCCTGATTATCTTATAAAATAATGTTTTATCGTGTTTAGAGCCTTTAGACATTGATTTTTTAAAAAAAGACAATGAAAAGCTTTTTCTATAAAAATTGTAAACACTATTTTTTTTTCCAAAATAAACCTAGCTAGAATGACATATAGATGTATTTCCATGATGTGTATATGATTGGAAAGGTTTAATCTCTCTCTGGTTTGCTATCGCACAAATGAAGCTTCCAGCACACAAATGATTTTTAAGTAATGAATATTCACAGGCAATCCAAAACCCAGAAATACAGATTAAGGACTGAAAAGAACAGTGTAAGTTAATATTAACAGATCAGTCATTAATAAGAACACGTGCACGTGTGTGTGTGTTGTGTGTGTGAGTTGTGTGTGTTTAAAAAAGGTAGGATTACGCACCTCTGAGGCTTCTTTCTTCAAGTTTCCAAGACTGCTAGATTTTTGTAGAGCTGAGCTTTTGGAACAAATTATAAGAAAAATAAGCAAGCAAACATTACACCTTGGGTCTCATGCATTAATTCAATGAGCAAGGTAAAAATTAAAACAAATTACATCATCATCTTTTAAGTCAGGAGTGCAAGAACAGTGAACAACATAAGACTTAGCTATCAATTGAGGAAGTTCTACAACTGACATGTCATTGAAGGAGAGAACTAGGAATCTCAAGAAAACCCAATGGTTTTTCCACATCTTACTCCTTAACAGTGACACGATTTTTTTTCCCCAGGAGAGGAAAAAAAAAACCTGGTTAGAATAATTAAAGGAAAGGTCTGATATGCAAGGGGCATGGTCAAGAAACTAGAGATTAATCAGTCTTCAAACTGGTTGGGCTGTTGCTCCAAATTTGGAAATGTTTCCTTGAATAACCAGGACACCGTCAGAGTGCTTTTGGTAAAGTTAGATCCCTTGTTTCAAACCATGTTTGAATTCCAAACACGTGGGATGGAATGCCTTAAATTCCAAATGTTTTCCACACAACTACAAATAAATAAGTAAAATAAAACTTGGTCCCTAACATGAGCTACGTATGTGCACATCCACAAATGAGACATGGTATGGATAGAAGAGAATATTGTGCTGGAGCCCATCTTGAGGGAACTTCTCTCTAGCAGATTGAATCCTGCTGTCAGGACCCAATCCATGTCTTAGGAAAACAAAAACTCTTGGGAGTCAGTTCTAGTCCAAAAGGAATTTTTACTAGGACATGCTTGGTTGTGGAAATACAAGACAGGACTTGGTATTGTTTTACAGATTGAAACTTTATAAAGAGTTCCCGGTTCAACCCCCCTTCCCTCAACCCCATTTGGTCAGCCCCCCCCATCATTTTACTTCGTGTCATCCCTTTCGTGGGAAAAAGGGAACTTCGAATCTTTATGGTTATTGCCTTCTTCCTTTACAGATTCAAATGGAGACACAGGCCAGATGCCTTCTTCCCTAACCCTCCCCTTTGTTACCCTTGGTCTTTGAAATAACCTAAGGCAGGCTGAATCCACTTCCGCTCCTCCTTCCTCGGGAGATGGCAGAATCCAGGGGGGGGGGGATAATGTTTTAAACATACATTTATGAATGTGACATAAATGGATTCTGACACCTGCAACATTATCCGGGGACACATATGTTTGCCTTCGTTTGTGCACATCATCAGTGCCTGATTAACTGCCACAAAATCACCAAACTCAGAGAGCTCTAAGGACCCCAAAGAGACATGGGTTTGTCAAAACATTTTTCTAAGATAATGCCTGTGCTTACATGAAACATTGCTCAGGATTCACAGTCCTGTACAACTGGCAATGAGTTGCTACTCTACAGAACAACAGGAATATTTCACCTGGCGCTTTTTGATTATATTATTTTAGCTCCAATAAGAAGCCCGGTGAGGGTGATCAAACAGGGCAAGGAATCGCCTGATAAATTCCAATTTAATAGTTCCTGAAGATTCAATTTCCCTCTAAAATTAACTGATGTTGTGGGGCTAAAAATTAAAAAAGGCAATAAATGTGTTCAACAGTATGAAGAATCGTATAATTGAATCCATTATCCTCAAGCTGTCAGAACAGAAAACTTGGCAAGTGCACAGTAGCTCTGAAAATGCATTCTCCTGCAATTTTTCAAACTACATTTCCAAAACCAGACATACAAAAGATCAAACCGCATGCCTTTTCTTTGTCATTTAAATAACAATATGCAACGAAGAAACCTCTACAGCAATGATGGCGAAACTTTTAGAGACCAAGTGCCCAAACTGCAACTCAAAACCCACTTGTATCAACGGGCGCTGGGTGGACATGGCCCATTGGGTGGGCGTGGCCCATTGGGTGGGCGTGGCCCATTGGGTGGGCGTGGCCCATTGGGTGGGCGTGGCTGTGGTGGTAACGGCAGACTGGTTGGGACTAAAAAGTTCAATCAATCAATTCCAACTTTGTGAGATCTTTTTTTCCCCCATGAGAAGTTGAAATTGATTGATTGATTGAACCTTTTTTTTTTTTTTGCACACGGCGGTGGAGGCCTAAGTTTTTATAAAAGTTTTATAAAACTTTATAAAAAAGTTTTTATAAAACCCAGCTGAAGGCCTAGGACTGGGCCGACGGCATGCGTGCCCACAGAGAGGGCTCTGTGTGCCACCTGTGGCACCCGTGCCATCGGTTCGCCATCACGGCTCTACAGTGTTCCAATCATGCAGACAATAAGCATGCTGCCTTTATTTCATTTATTTTTAGTTTTTGTTTTCAGATTCAGTTTGCAAACTGATTTGCCACAGAGACAAAGGAACAGTTGCTTGAAAAGTCATGCTTCGGTTAATAACGAAGAGAAATTATTCTCCTAGAATTCTATCTTTGCAAAAGAGACTTTAGAAATGAAACGCTTTGCTAAGGTAAAATGTTTTATCTGTTTTCCTAAATTTGAGAACTGGCTTGGTATAGTGGCTATTGGATTAGAGACCCAGAAGATTCTGAATTTCTAGTCTTGCAATTAGGCACAAAACCAGCTGAGTGATTTTGATTAATCCCTCTCAACCAACCCTAGGAAGAAAGGTAAGGACCAACCACTTCTGAAAATGTGTGGCTAAGAAAAATTGCAAGGGCTTGTCTGGAGTCCAGGAATCAAATTTGTCTCAAAGACACCAAAAATAAAATCAACTTTATCTCAAGAGGTCCAAAATTGAAAGGGGTTCTCCTCCTGTAAAAGAAATATCAGAAGATCCTTCTAGAAGGTTGGAAGACTTCTGATAAGAAGAGTATCCTGTTCTGGTTTCAAAACTAAATTCCTGGATAGGAGCATCTTCATTTCAAAATATATCTCCCTCTCTCTACAATACACTTAAAAGATCATTTGATCAACTCTCTCCAAAACAAGTCCATAGGATTTCAATTTCTGCCTCCTTCCAAAGCTCCTTCTCCAAACAGCACTGAAATACAGGTAGGTCCTTGGCTGAAAACCACAATTGAAGCCAAAGTTTCTGTTGCTAAGTGAGACATTTGTTGAGTGTCCCATTTTAGGATTTTTCTGGCCACGGTTGTTAAGTGAATCACTGCAGCTCTTAAGATAGTCACACGGCCGTTGAAATTTGACTTTCCCCCACTGACGTTGCTTGTCAGAAGGTTGCCAAAGGGGATCACATGATCCCGGGACGCTCCAACCGTCGTAAATATGAGTCAGTTACCAAGTGTCCGAATTTTGATCACGTGATTATGGGAATGCTACAATAGTCGTAAGTGTGAAAAAGGGTGATAAGTCACTTTTTTTTTCAGTGCTGTTGTAACTTTGAGCGGTCACTAAATGAACTGTGTAAGTCAAGTTTGGTACTGCATCCCCTTCTCAGCCTACCGTATCTATTTGATTACGCTTGTGGGAAGAATATTGTCTCATGTATTCGCTGCCAAATAATCATTGGGTTAGAAATGGTTACCAAAAATGTGCACCTCAACTCAGCAAAGCATTTAGTAGCTTCATTAATTGAAGCACATGTGCTCATGATTAATTTAGAAGCACTGGAAATCCGTCTCTCTTTTGCCTTGCCATAAAGCTAGCCAGAAATTGTTTGGGAATATATTACAAAATTCGATAAATCCCTGGTGCTATACAACTTGCTTGGAGATGCTTCATGCTGTAACAGAAAAGGAAAACTAAACTAGAGTGATTGAAAGAGCCGTAGGGAAATAAGAGCATGGGGGGGAGGGAGAAACGGCAGTAGCCACCGGGAAGGGTCAAAAAAGTCAAAATGGCGGCCACTCCTTTGATCCCATCCTCTCTGTGGACCCTGCTATCAACAACATGAATGCATTTCTGTAAAAGAGTTTAACAGTTTTTTGGCTTTGGATGTGTCAAGATTTGCATTTTTATACGATACTTACATTTTTGTATCACTTAGCTGGGTTTCTATGGAAACCACCGCTGGGTGTTTTTCACTGCAAGAAGAAAAAAAAGAAAGAAAGAAAAGAAAGAGAGCCTTACAAATATTGCCTAATCTAATAAATAGTATTATTACTAATAAATGTATTGTTTCTAACAGAAGTATTATTTCTTCCAGAAGGAAAATAAATGTAGTCAGGTCTCGCTGACTGCAAATTAAATTTGACAGCAGTCTATGGAGTGCATTGATATAAAAATTTCCATAGGGATTTTTGAGGGAAATTAGGAGAAGCCCACAAAATATTGTAGGAAAGAAATCTCTGGCTAAATGCTACTCAATTTTGTCTTAATGTTTTTGCTCACACTGCCAAAATATTCTCCTTCTAAGATCTAGGCCAGGGGTAGGCAACCTTGGCTCTTTTATGACTCATGGACTTCAACTCCCAGAATTCTTGAGTATGCTGACTCAGGAATTCTGGGAGTTTGAAGTCCATGAGTCATAAAAGAGCCAAGGTTGCCTACCCCTGATCTAGACACACCTATCAAAATCATTGGATTTGGTTTAGGACTCAGCAGGATAGTAATAATCATAGTTATTCAAAAATGACTTGACATCTTCTGCCACCTTAGCCTGTCAGTTACTGGAAATAGCAAACATGAGCAAATTTGATATTTATGTGATCCAATAACTAACTCCACATTGTGTTTACTTGATCAAGATCTCACTTCGTGAACAAAGTCTATCGGTCCTGAATTTATTGGGTTCAATTTTTTTCATGAAAAACCTAGTGACTTTTGCATAAAGTGTCTCTACCTGTTTTCACATGCAATTTCTATCTTGGATGGGACGTTTCCTTTATCCGTCTGTTCTTCTGAATGTCTGAATGACGGTGAAAAAGAAGGAAGAGAAACTTGCAAGACACTAGTATGGAGCTGGATGGAAGTCTACAACAGAAGAACATTATATTTTGCATTAAGAGACAATAGACGCCCATTTATTAGACAAATACAGAAGCACAACACAAGCTCCCTAACTTGAACCCTTCAAATGATCTTCTTTAGGGTATTTATATAATTTGAAGCTAATAGTCTTTAATGTTTTGAAATGTCCTAAATCTGAAAATCTGCATTCACAGATTCACTATGAACAGTATTCGTTCCTGGATTTTAAAAAGCTTTCCAAGAAAAAAAAAATCTAAAAAAATATATAGTGTTAAGGATCCAAAATTAAATTAGACAAAGCACTTGTGTATGCATAGAAAGGTGATTTTTTTCCCCCGAATTGCTCATGCACTTTAAACAATCCCATCTTGATTCTAAAACTAAATTTCAAACGCAGCTTGTCACGTCTATTTCACCCATTTCTAAAACA
The DNA here is from genome assembly GCA_024449315.1 of Daboia siamensis. NCBI lineage: Eukaryota > Metazoa > Chordata > Lepidosauria > Squamata > Viperidae > Daboia > Daboia siamensis. The sequence continues at coordinate 210,813 of JAKJMR010017827.1, forward strand.
CTCCAGGTTACCCAATTCCACATTCAATAGGAATAATAGATACAAATGGCTGATAACCTTGTAATACGTATAGAGCACAAACCATGGTTTGCAAAAACAGCAGGAAACTGTGGAGCTGTGGACTTTTGTCCCTCTTTGATATCCAACTTACAGGACCATACGCAAGAGAAACTGAGGCAAAAGCCAGAAGAAAAAATGTCTATGGCAGGGGTGTCAAACTCAATTTCATTGAGGGCCGCATCAGCATTGCAGTTGCCCTCAGGGGGCCGGGTGGGTATGACCTGGGTGGGCGTGGCCTACTGGGTGGGCATGGCTAGAGTGCATATGGCCTACTGGGTGGCCATGGCCAACTCTACATCGTTCGCATCAAGGGTGCCTATGGGGGCCTGGGCAGGAGTGGGACAGATCTGAGGGTCTCTGGCAGAAGGAGGGTCTCTGGGCCAGGGCCAAGGCAGTGGGGGCTGTTCCCTCACTGTTTCCAGGATGGCTTCGCGGGCCACAGGAAACCACTTCGCGGGCCGGATCCGGCCCCTGGGCCTTGTGTTTGACATGTCTTGTCTATGGAGAGTCTCAGTCATCCAAGTCATGGTTGTCCCAAAGGTGCTTTTTTCAAGAAGCAACTGGACTTTCTTGTTTTTCTCTGAAGACGTTTCGCTTCTCATCCAAGAAGCTTCTTCAGCTCTGACTGGATGGTGGGGAATCCAGTCAGAGCTGAAGAAGCTTCTTGGATGAGAAGTGAAACGTCTTCAAAGAAAAACAGTTGCCTCTTGGAAAAAGGACCTTTGAGACAGAAGAACAAATAAAACGTAAAACAAGTTGTGAGAAAGGCTTTAAGGTTCTAATGCTATAATGAATGACTGTGAATATTATTCCTTATTGGTGAAAGCTTCCTGGCTGCTAAATACTGTCTAATCTAGTGGACAGCTTAATAACTTCAAACCCTAAAAGCCATTAAAAATATGGCAGGGATATCAATTCAATTTCCTAGAACGTCTCAGAACCTTCAATCCATCAAAGAAGCAAGAAGAGAAGCAACCTAGAACTAAGGAGAAATTTCCCCACAGTGAGAACCAACCAACCAGTGGAACAACTGGCCTCCAGAAAGCTCCATCACTGGAGGTCTGGAATGGTATAGGGTCTCCTGCTTGAGCAGGGGGGGGTTGGACTAGAAGACCTCCAAGGTTCCTTCCAACTCTGTTATTCTGTTAGAAGGCTAACGGAGGGGAAAACTGAAATACCTCTTCAGAACTTTTTGTCCTCAAGTCTTCGTGATTCGGAGAACTTGAAAGTGGCGTAGAAGATGGACTTTTCTCCCCTTCGCTTAGACTTTGTGGTTCTAACAAGATTGAGGAAATTGATGATGGACTCCCAGACTCCTCGTATTCATCATCCTTGCCTGAGAGTAGGAAACCAGAAATGTATAGATCAAGTATCTTCTTTGGGATCACGGTTTGTTGCTCTGCAAGCAGTCAACCAAACCAGTGGTGGGATTCAAATAGGTGAACAACCGGTTCTCTGTCTGGATGCCGCTTCCGGAAGTCCATTCCGGGCCTGGGCAACAAAAAAAAAATCGGCTACCGGTTCTGCCGAAGGGGTGAGAACCGGCTGAATCCCGCCACTGAACCAAACTCTTAAGAGCTGCTCTTCTCCATGAAGAGGGCTTTTTTGTTTGTCTGTTTGTTTTTAAACTTTATTCTGTTAAAAATAAAAGTTCTGGTCTCTCTTCTCTATTAAGAAAGACTGCTGAAGAATTCTGAATTAAACTGTAGGCTGCATTTCCTGATATGAAAGTACCGAGTATGTTCTGCTGTGCCCTAACAGAACAATTCTTGTATTTTGGTAGTCAGAAACTAACCCTACAAACCAGGACTTAACCAAGTGTGGTAAACCATGTTTCATTGGAGAGATAAGTGGCAAAAAAAACAAGATACAGGGGCAAAATGGCATTTTAATTTCAAATTGGAATAAATAATAAATAATAAAAATAAAAATATATATAAACCTTGGGTACAATCCACCAAACAACTGGAGCATCTCAACATCAGTCAATTGCAAAAGGCAGCTTTATTAAGATCGGCTTACATCCTACAAAAACATCTGTAACACCACAGAACATCCACATCTGCCGATCTCGGGTCCTTGGGAAGGACTCGATAAGACAAAAATGCCAGATCCAATCTGAACATCTGGCTGACTGTACGACAAATCAGAATTTATAAGCAATAAGAAGTAACGAACAAATAACTTAACAAAAATTACCAAAAATAATAAATAAATAATAAACGCGGCAGAGTAAGCCACAGAAAGAAGAGCTAGCCATGGAGTTAATACAAATTGTCTAAAATGTTTTACGGGTGTCTGTGAATAATGAAAACTAAACACTCTTTTGGGAGCCAGCTTATGGAAAATGTCAATTGCACCCTTTCTTAGATCAAGAATCCTTCAGACAGTCCCTCGTACTCTTGTCATCTTGTGGCTTGACTACTGCAATACGCTCTACGTGGGGAGGCTCTTGAAGACCATCCAGAAGCTTCTGTGAGGGCACAATACAGGGGTGTAGACACAGTTCTGCTGTACTGCTTTTTTTTAAAAAAAGTCTTCTTTCTTATTAAAGTTATTACAGTTATTACAGTTATTTAACAACTGTAAACTGCCCAGAGCTGCTGGGAATCGGGTAGCACATAAATTTAGTACAATACTGCATTATCCATTATGCCGAGATGCAAACCGGAAACAAGCCCTAATTATAGAGGTGGCCTTTTTCTGTTCATCTTAAAAAAAAAAAAAAAACAGGGCAGTTAAGCAAAATGTGATTCTATACCTTTCTTCCCTTGGGCTGAAATCACCATATCCTGCACCTTCTTGTAGCGATTAAGGGACTGACGAAGCTCCTCAATCTTCCGATCCTAGAACAGAGGGGGGGGGGGAAAAACCCTCTGTTTGAGTGACTTAAAACACAGAACAATAAGGGTGGAACGACCTTGGAGGTCTTCTAGTTCAACCCCCCCTTGCTTGAGCATCAAACTCATTTAGAAACAATACACCCACTTAACAGAGTCATAATTCAGCAGTACGATTGCACAACACTCTGAACGGAAGATTGTCCACACAACTTCCGTCTGTGACACTGGAAGGCTTCTGGATCTTTTTCCAGGATATAGAATGTGGAGGAAATTGGGGCCGATCCCTTCACGTTTTGAAGCACTGGGTGGTGTCTCATTCTGAAGCACCGCAAACTCCAGAATCTTAAAAATGAGGGGCCCTTGGTGCTCTCTGAGCTTGGTGGTTTTCTTGCATACCTTTCATGACCCAAGTAGGTAACATCATCAGCGCTAGAAGGGAGTAGGGTTTGTGGAGAGCAAGAGAACGAACAGTGATGATATTACCGATTGCTTTTTTTTTTTTTTTTTTGGTCATAGAACGCACTGGAAAGGAGTTCCGGCACCTTTTTTCGACGGATTTTCCAAGTTTTAAAAGTAACTTTTGAAAATTTGATGTTTGGTCCACGTAGAACTTGAATCGCCCTGTCGAGCTGTACCAGGTTGGCGGCCAAATCATTAAAACGGTGCACGCAAGCTGCTTTGTCTCGGGTCCTATGCACGCGTACTTCGTCCAGGCTGGTTGTGATGGCGCTGCTCGGCTTGTGATTGGTCGTGTGGCCGCGCGCTGAGTGCTTACTGCAGGTGGCGACCGTTGTTTCATTACATATGTGTGGGTGTGTGTACTGACTATGCGCGGAAGGTAAATATATTTCTTTATTTTTTAAAAAAATCATTGGTGACTCGAAAATCTTTAATTTTTAGTGTAAAAGTGTGACCCCAAATTTAAAAATGAAAAAAATTACTAATTACTTCTCAATCACCGATCCTGCTAAGAACTGAATATATAATTTTTTAATTAAAAGATTAACAAGATGTGAGTTCTGGCACAACCTAGAGAGGACCAAGGACCTCACAGTCCTCCTCCTCCTCCTCCCTCCACCAACCCCACTCCTCCTAGCACTGATGATGTTACCTAGTAGGGTAATGAAATATCTGCAAGAAAATCACCACCCCTCATTTCAGTTCTGAGCTACAAAAATTCTCCTTTATTGATCTTAAACATGCCAGTAGAATTCTCCCATTAAGTGACATGAAATTACATCACTTATCACCAGCTGTCCTTGACTTACAATCACTCCTTACTGTACTATCTGTAGCCTTTCCAACCAGCTTGTGACATGCAAAGTCAACAGGGAAAACCCAGGTTTGTTTAAGAACCATCCGATTCATTTAATAACTACAGTGATTCACTTAGCAACCGTGCCAAAAGGTCATAAAACCAGGTGAGACTCAGTAACGACCACCTTGCTTAACACTGGGAATTCTGATCCCAATAGTGGATCGTACATTGAGGGCTACTTGTAATCTGCAGTCAACTCTACCACCTGTTCCTCTGTGGAAGTGCATTAGCTGCTTTATCTTACTTAGGATAAAAATGACAATTTAGGGCGCTCTTCCAGTCTAATATCTGGCTTGCATGTCCAATTAACTTACTACCCTATCTCACTCTCCTTTATTTGAATTCCAGTGAAAGTCTCTACCTATCCAGGAACTCTGCTTTGTAAGTGCACTTGGTTGCAAGGCAATCTCATTGATCTGCCAGTAATCCTTCAGTGTTTACCGCTAACTGCAAACAGAACAAGGATGCCAGTTTTAAACGAGCCCCGTCAACTCAATCCGCTTTCTGTTTATTTACCAAAAATCAAAAATCAGAAAGTATTTTCATATCTACCTTTTCTTCATTCGCCGCCAGTAAAGATTCCACGGCCTTCTTCATCTTTTGGACCTCAACATCTGAAAGGTAAAAGTTAGCGATTACAAAAAGTGGAAGGATTAGAAGGAAAACCATCTCTTGGCCAACTCTACAGTTTAGCATGGACCGGGAGAAATACAAATGGACTTCCTTTCAGTTAAATCCAAAATTTAAGCAGGAAGAAATCAAATTAGTTTTCATGGAGAAAGGGGCGCGTGGTGACTCATGCTAGTTGAAGATTAAAGTAACCGTCATTCCTTGCATGCTTCTCGTCCATTACACGACTGCAATCCAGCTTGTAAGTTGAAGTTCAACGTGAAACCACGGTGCTAACCAGGGTGATAAATTTTAGGAACAATGTGCAAAGGACACAAATGCAATGTGAAGTGGGAATTCTAAACCAAAGACTTTCCGGTTTTTGACTCACTCTTACCAACTACGCAACTGTAGCTCTGCAAAATACAAGGGAATGCTCAATCTTATTAATTTATCAAGAACGTTTGAAATCTCCAAAGATTAAAACATTCCCAATCGTTTGAAATGACGATGACTTGTCTGCAACATCAGCAGCCTCATAAAAGGAAATTGAACAGCTGAAGAAATGTAAACAAAAGGAAAATAATAGTAAAAGACAAGGCAATGGATGGTGTCAATTGATTAGACGTGACTGTGAAATAAGAGATTTGTGATAAAACGGTGGATATATCTGTTTGTGATTAAAAAGTCATGCCAATATGTGTAACTTCAGCTTAAGTTTCACAAAAAAAAAGGGGGGGGGGGAGTTGAAGACAGTACCAGTGACCTAACCAGATGCCAGATGAACATATTTTAGTGAATTGTGATAAATAAAATCAATTAGTCTTGTGAGAATGGAATTTATCCAAGTTATTTGTTGCTCTCAGATCCACTCAATCAATTCAGTTGAACTGAAATGGAGACTTTTGTATTATATACTCAGAGTGTTCCCAACTGTAAACCAAGGACTGGAATATTGCATTAGAACAGACATGTCAAACACAAGGCCCGGGGGCCAGATCCGGCCCGCGAAGTGGTTTCATGTGGCCCGCAAAGCCATCCTGGAAACAGTGAGGGAACGGCCCCGACTGCCTTGGCCCTGGCCCAGAGACCCTCAGATCTGTCCCACTCCTGCCCAGGCCCCCATAGGCACCCTTGACGCCAACGATGTAGAGCTGGCCACGTCCACCCAGTAGGCCATATGCACTCTAGCCACGCCCACCAAGTAGGCCACGCCCACCCTGACCATTCCCACCCAGCCCCCTGAGGGCAACTGCAATGCTGATGCGGCCCTCAATGAAATTGAGTTTGACACCCCTGCATTAGAAGGTAACCTTGGCTCTTTTATGACCCGTGGACTTCAACTCCCAGAATTCCTGAACCAGCATGGCTCAGCATGG
>JAKJMR010017830.1:0-12297 GCA_024449315.1 Daboia siamensis
ACAACAAAGGGCCTTGACATCCTTCTACAACATGACCACATAAGCTGAAAATTCTAAAAGTTGTAGTCTAACACATTTTGAGGCTCTACTTCAGAGAAAACTGGCTTAGGCCATGGATTTCTCATAAATCTTGAGAAGAAGCTGGAGATGATTATGATTGGAGTGAGTATGGCAATAGCCAGCACATATCTTGTTGGTGATTTAGGAATCTCTCAAATAGGTAACCTTCTGTGTGAATTCTAGATGCAGGGAACTTGTGACTTTTCTCTTTTTGAAAAACAGCAAACAAACTGTTGTGTAGTGGGTTCTGGAGAGCAGGAAGGACACCGAGACGATGAGTACAGCATAGCAGATCTTTATTAGGTGGAAGTGACTGTACTGGGGAATAGGGGTTACCTGCACTTTTATATATAGCTGGCCAGTACCTGGCCAAAATAGTTACAGTTCAACGCCTCCTGGTGGTGACTCTTAAACACAGCTTTAGGTTTCCAATAAAGCTTAATACATAATACCCCTTTCCCCTTAAGGATGAAACTATATACACCTATAATGAACTTACATTCATGACAACCACTTCCCAATGGACCTAGCCACTGGCTTCCCTTATTTGCGCACATAGTCAGCAAGGTAAGCGAGTGGCCTGTGGGGCCGAGATGAACGTCTCAGGGGTTCTTCCTCCTTGTGGGCTGGTGCCTTACTCGGCGAGTCCTGGCAGTCCAAGTTCTCCTGAACTGGAGGGTCAGCAGGTAAGCTCTGGCTGACCGTTGCTGGTGGACCCACCCCATAGTCAGACCCTGTGGCAGGGTTAGGCCCGGGGTCCTGAGAGGGTTGCTGTCCAGGTTGATCTGGGTTCTCCAGGTTCTCCTTGGGCTCGGGCGTGGTTGTTTGTTGGTGGTGCTGGTAGAGGGAATGTGAGCTAGCTTGTGTGCCAGCTTGGAAAGTCAATGAGGGGTAATTTCCCCCATAGTTGCTTGTTGACTGTTCTGGAACTCTTTTCCTTATGTGGTCTATGTGCCGTCTGACCTGACAACCCCCTCCACCCTTACTACGTAAGATAAGGGCCCAGTTTTGTCAACCACCACCCCCGAAATCCACAAGTGTCCCGGACCATAGTTCCTGGCCCAAACCAAGTCACCTGAGTGTAGTTCTCTTGGGGTTTTGGGTTGCAAGTCCTCAGAAGCCACTCTGTCGGGGTGAAACCTGTCCAGTTTGGTGATCAGGTGTCTGCCCCAATGGAGTTCCGCAGGTCTCTTCCCCGTGGCTGTGCATGGTGTGGTGTTGCGACAATAGAAATTCCGCCAACCTGTGGTGCCAATCACTGATGGTAATGAGCATCTTTGGTTGTTCTCACCATCCTCTCTGCTTGTCCATTAGTCGATGGGTGGAAGGGCGCGGATGTGGCATGTCTAATCAAGTTTGCTCTCATGAAGGCCTGAAACTCAGCAGTGGTAAATTGAGCCCCATTATCAGATACCACAATGTCAGGCAGATCATGTGTGGCAAAAAGTCTCCTGAGCACTTGGATTGTTCTGGCTGTGGTCATATTTGGGACTGGCACTACCTCTAACCATTTTGAGTGGCTGTTTACCACTATTAAGAAAAGCTGTCCTTGAAATGGACCAGCGTAATCTATATGGACCCTGGACCAGGGTGTATGTGTTGCCTCACATTTGTGAACAGGCGCTTGGGGCATCTCAGGTCTGGATCTTTGACAAGTGTAACATCCATGAACCTGTTCTTCCATTGCCTTGTCTAGCTCTGGCCACCACAGGTAGCTCCTAGCTAGCACCTTCATGTGAACTATGCCTGGGTGCCCTTCATGTAGGGACTGTAGAACCCTATCTCTTAAAGTTGATGGTATGATGACCCTGCTACCCCACAACAGGCATCCCTTATAGGTGGACAATTCGTGTCTCCTTATGAAGTATGCTTGGAATTCTGGGCCTGGGCTTTTATCCTGCCACCCTGTGAATACCCAAGACTGAACTCTGCTCAGGATCTTGTCTGAGGCTGTCTCAGCTGCTATGTCCCCTGCATGGAGGGGGCATTCAGGTAGCTCCTGGATTGCTAGTATCTGGGCAGCCAGCACTGGATCTGGCTCTATACTAGGGGTAGCCTACTTAGGCCATCCGCATGACCCATCTCTTTCCCGGGCTTATGAACCAATTTGAAATTATAAGCCGATAAGAATATGGACCATCTGAGCATCCTTGGGGACAGTATTTGGCGGGTTTGTCTGTCAGTGGTGAATAAGCCTAATAGAGGCTTATGGTCCGTGAACACTGTGAATTCCCTACCATACAGGTAGTCATGGAATTTTTTGACCCCAGCCACTATTGCCAGGGCTTCCTTGTCTATTTGTGCATAGTTCCTCTCTGCCCCTGACAAAGTTCTTGAGTAACATGCAATGGGGACCTGTTTGCCATTTTCTTCCAGATGGCTTAGCACTGCTCCCACTCCATATGGTGAAGCATCGCAAGCAATGCAGATGGGCTTTGTTTCTATGAAATGTGTGACTGTTGAATTGCTAGACAGTAAGCCGTTTAGGTCCTGGAAGCTTTTTTCATGGACATTGGTCCATTTCCATGCAGCTTTTGCAGTGGTTCAGCTATTGCTGCTTTATGGGGTAGGAAAGAGTGATTAAAATTTAATAATCCCAAAAAGGCTTGCAGTTCAGCCTTGTTCTTGGGAGTTGGGGCCATCTTGATTGCCTTCACTTTGGATTCTGCGGGGTGAATCCCCCTGGCATCTATCCTGAACCCCAAAAATTCTGTGCATGCAACCCCTATGCTGCATTTGTCTCTTTTTAGCTTGAGACCTGCAGAACGAAGCCTATTTAAGACTGCCCTAAGTCTGTCTGCCAGCACTTCTTCAGTGTCCCCTGCAATGAGGACATCATTGAAATAAGGGCAAACACCTTGGATTCCTTTAAGTGTTCACTCCATTACCTCCTGAAAAATCCCAGGTGTCACACTTACGCCGAATTGCAGGCGGTTGACTCTGAAGGCTCCCCTGTGCGTAACAATTGTTTGAGCTTCAGCAGTTTCCATGGTGACCAGCAGCTGCTGATATGCCTGCGTGAGATCTAGTTTAGCACAGATGGCGCCGCCTTGGAGGGAAATGAGAACGTGGCTGACCGTGGGGACCAGGTAAGCGTGCTGGTTAAGGGCCTTGTTTAATGTACATTTATAATCGGTGCAGATACGGATCTCCCCGTTACTTTTGAGGGGGGTGACAATTGGGGTCTCCCACTCCCCCCCCATCTACCAGCTGCGGGACCCCCTGTTCCACTAGCTTATCTAGCTCCTTTTCTATTTTGTGTTTGAGTGTGAAGGGGACTCTCCTGGGTTTGATTCTGATGGGTAAGACACTGGGGTTTAATTTAAATGAGATGGGGGGTCCTGTGTACCTTCCCAGCTTGTAATCGAATACATCTGCAAACTCTTTGCAGACAGATTCGATGTTATATCCTTGTGTCCTATGGATGCTGGATATTACTATGCCTAATGCCTCAAACCAGTCCAACCCGACTAAGCTGGTTCTACGGCCTTCAACTACGATAACATCCAAGTGCCCCTGAAACCTCTTAAACCGCATGGAAAGGGTGCCCCCCCTTTTTTACTGGGGCATTTTGGAAGTCAGTCAACAGGATATTAGAGGGCCTCAATTTAACTCACTCCTTGCTCTGGCCACAAACAATTTTAAATGTCTCGTAGGAAATAATCGAGACTGCAGAGCTGAAGTCTAGCTCCATTTTACAAGGGACGCCCTGTAGATGGACTTCCAGTTTTAGCTTGGGCCTAAGTGGGCGGTGGGCTCCGGTTTGGCAGATGGCCCTCTGGCTCTCAGAAAACCCCACGCGGGTCAGGCTCGGGGCCCTGGTACCTTTCCATGACGAGACCTCTGGCTGTGTGTCGGCCCTCTGGGGGACGGCTACAGCAGACCGCTGAAATGTGACCTGATTTTCCACAGGCCCGACACGTGGCTGACTGGAACTTGCAGTTCATCCATGCATGGTTGCTGCCACAGCCTCCGCATTTTGGAAAAAGAGCTGCCTTCAGCGGGCTCTTCCTTTGCTTGCATCGCTGCTCCTGTCACTCAGGCCTTCTCCGGACCAGATCAATTTTGGTCTCCTCTTCCTCCATGTTGTTGCTGTATGCCGTGCCCTCATAGTTTACCGATTCATTGGCCTTGTGCAGGGGTGTCTGGACTGCTTGTACCATGCCTCCGGCTGCCTTGTCAGCCAAGATCTCATCTTGGGCATCTTGGATATCGGGCCTTGTGAAGAGCCTCTGTTGCAGTCGCTTGTCTCTTAGGCTGCACACAAGCTGGTCTTGTAGTCTCTCATCCAGGTTGGAGAACTTGCAGAGGCGGGCAGCCTGTCGCAAGGCCGCGATGAACTCAGACACAGATTCGCCCGGCTGTTGTACCCTCTGGTCAAAATGGAACCGCCAGGCCAACCTGGACATTCGGGGCTTGAAATGCCCATTCAGCTTTTGCATGAGGTCCTTGTATGGCACGGTATCGATCAGCATCGGTGCGAACAGGCTTTTGGCCAAATTGAATACGGCTGGCCCGCTTATGCAAAGCAAGGTCACCGCTTTTAGGCCGTCCTCGGTGATTTGGTTCACCTGGAGGTAGTTCTCAACTTGCCCCAGGTGTGATGACCATCGTTCGGGATGGCGGATGTTGAATTCTCTGGGCTGGCCGACCTTCAGCATCTTCCTCTTGTTCTCAGATCCTGCTCCGCCGACTCAGATGGTTGGTTCTGAGTATGTGAGGCCACTAGCGTGGTGACTAGCCGGCCATAGAAGGGGGGGGAATGATGCCTCTTTCCTCCAGCATGCGAAGCCATTCTCTCGTGAATTCAGCTCTTTAATGCGAAGCAGGATCCCACCTTCATCGCCACTGTTGTTTAGTGGGTTCTGGAGAGCAGGAAGGATGCCGAGACGATGAGTACAGCATAGCAGATCTTTATTAGGTGGAAGTGACTGTACTGGGGAATAGGGGTTACCTGCACTCTTATATATACCTGGCCAGTACCTGGCCAGGTACACAACCAACCAATCGGATTGAACCTCTGTTTCCCGCCAAAATTGCTTCCTGCCAAAACAGTTACAGTTCAACGCCTCCTAGTGGTGACTCTTAAACACAGCTTTAGGTTTCCAATAAAGCTTAATACATAACACAAACAAAAACCGAAAACATTTTGGAATGGCCAGAAACAACAACCAACAAAAATAGGTAAAAAAGCCTCTCTCTTTTTAATTCTTAAAAAAAATAATTTTCTTGGAGTTTTCTGTGTAGCATTCCACTAAACCATGGCCAGAAACCATCACAGAGAAGATGCTTAATCTGTTTGTTCGGTGTATTAAATTACACATGCTGCTTTCTGTGAATCAGCCAGGCAGGAAATCAACCTGACCTTTCAAAAATAACTGACAAGATTGTGTGAAACACAATTAATTAATGAGGGAGGTTTAACACTTCACCTTTTCTGCTGGAGCTTATATCACCGGTAACAGTCTGCCTGTTTGTGGAACTAGATCACTGCATATTGATCCTAGAACACCTGCTTTTGCAGAGCATGACCTAAAAACTATAAAATATTCAAAATGGGAACTATTTTCTCAATCACACATTTCTGTATGCTTGTTCTTATTCCTTAGATGATAATCTTTTTATCCATTTCACCCATTTTATAAATTTAATAAACTCTGGTTTAGTATCTGTTAAGGTTAAAATCAGTATGTCTTAAAATATAGACATGATTTATTTGCCCAGATTAAAATATGGATAGTCTGATCTAATCCTTAACAGATGTATTCCAATTTATAAGGAATAAAATTTTGGCAACCTTAAAAGTTTCTTTTTTTAATCAATCCATTTTCCAATTGCAATGCTCAATATCCTGACCTATATTCCTCAGCTTTTCTCAGTTTCTACTTTAAATAAGTTGCTAGATTTATGCTGTTTCAGATATACTGGATATAGGTCTGGTGATATGGCAATGTCATGGGATGAATGTCTAGTAAGAAATCAATCTTTTTTGAGTTAGACATTTTAGGTGGAGATAGATATGATTTCCTCACTGAGAATTAATGTATTTTCTCCACTCTTCATTGTTGTATATGTGCCTTAGAGATAATGTTTATGGCAAGATTTTTTTCCTGTCTCCTTCCTATGGTTGAGAGTGACTGGCCCAATATTACCTAGCTGGATTTGTGCCTAAGGCAGGACTAGAAGTCACAGTCTCCCAGTTTTTAGTCTGCTGTCTTAACCACTACATTAAACTTGCTCCCATTTATAACTGTGCCCCTACTCTCCCCAGCCATTAAAGTAAAAATCAGTTATTTTGCTCCTGAAGTTCACTGATGTGAACTGGGGATGCTCCAAAATATTAGCTGGAGGACCACATGTGAGTAAAGTTCCCATCAAAATCTTTGCTTCCACCAATGGAAGAAATTGCTTGATTAGGAAGGGCTTTTTTTCGCACCTCCTACTTCCAAATGTATTTTGTATTGTCCTGTCTTTAGATTTAATGCTATTAACTTGGGGTCAGATTAAGGGCAACTGATATCCGAAGAATAGACTAGCGATGGTTCGCCCTGACTGAAGCAAACTTCTCACATTGTGAGATGGAGAAAAAATTAATATTTGACATCTTAAAATCAGATCTGAACTTTAGTTACTCATCATGCCATAGAAAATGCCTTTTTAAAACAAATATTAAAGTTGAACATGGCAGATAAGACAATGACAAAAAAACTTAGACTAAAATTGAGCGTGGCAGTGAAAGAGTTAAGGGCATGTTAGCTAGGAGAAAAATCTCTGTGGTACCCCTCTACCCTTGGTTTCCCAAGCATGTGATTGTTTTGTTTAATTGTTAATCCAGGCTTCGGTGATTTGCTGCTAATTAATAGGTGGCGGAAGGGACGCGGTGGCTCAGTGGGTTAGGACGCTGAGCTTGTCGATCAGAAGGTCGGCAGTTTGGCGGGTCGAATCCCGATTGCCGTGTAACAGAGTGAGCGCCTGTTACTCGTCCCAGCTTCTGCCAACCTAGCAGTTCGAAAGCATGGAAAAATGCAAGTAGAAAAATAGGGACCACTACGGTGGGAAGGTAACAGCATTCCGTGCGCCTTTGGCGTCTAGTCATGCCGGCCACATGACCATGGAGACGTCCTCGGACAAGCGCTGGCTCTTCGGCTTTGAAACGGAGATGAGCACCGGCCCCTAGAGTTGGAAACGACTAGCACGCATGTGCGGGGGAACTTTACCTTTACCTTTACCTAATAGGTGGCGGATGTTTTAGTATTGTATGGGTGTTAAGAGTAGGCTCTCATACTTAATTATAGTTATCCTAACTTATGGAGGTGAAAATAGCTTCAAATATTGCAGATGTTGGCCAATAAATGAAGTATCTTATTTTAAAGACATATTATAATTTTATAGATTATAATTTTAATGGTTATGTACCTTTGCCTTTTTTTGAAGCATGCATTGGATTGGGTGAATGTCTTCATCCAAAAGCTGGAGGAGATTCCCAAAGGATAGGTAAATGACATGTGGTGTAGGCATCTGGAAAGAAGAAATGATGGAGAAATAATATATTTTTCCTGAAAGAATAAATATATGTATGCATGCAAATCCATCTTCAATGGGGCAGCAAAAGTTTAAGTAAAGCTTCAGCAAATAACCAGCCCAGTAAACAAATTCTGCCTTGATATGCATATCCCAGGTAAAATTCTCCTTTTTTTCAATATCTAAAAGTTCAGACTAAAATCTAGAGTTCAGAGACCTCTGGATTTTTTTTAATTGCCTCTATTATTCACAAGTAATGCTGAATAAAACAATTAAAACTGGGTTTCTCTTCTTTTAAAAAAGTTGTCATACCATAAAAATAGAATGTGTGCAGTTCTTAAAAGTTATAAGGTGTGCAATCACATGGATTGCATCTCCTGATGCTTGGGCCTTGAACAATTCATGGGATGACCTTCTACATCCCAATAAACAGTAGCACTCAGGAGTGGCTTATTGCATGCTAGGATACTCAAATGCACCACTGATTGTCTTGAACTTTGATCCCTGGAGTGGTTTTATTAGATTAAAAAGAGTTGATGAACTCAAAAGAATATAATGTCTTGGGAACATTGCAGGAACTTAGTCATGAAGCCATTACTTTCACGCAATTTCCTTGATATGACAATCCCATCCCACTCCACCCCTGGGATATTTCACAGCTTCTGGGAGAAACTGAGAGAAGCAATATCATGTTTTGTCAATTCTTGTTTTAATGCATTGTATAACAGAATCTGTTCTGGCTTGTTAAGAATTAAAGATAATCTTCGAACATTGTTTTGTCTCGTCATTATTTAAATTGCAGACAGGTGCTCCATAGGTTAAGTCTAGTGCTCCTTTCAAGCCATGCTGTCTGAACCTAAGAGACCTACTATAGTTGGATTAAGATTTGATAAATCACTGAATTTTTCTTTTTTCAAAATTTCCTCTTTTAAGGAAAGCATCATTGGGCTTCACAGTATACAGGTGAAACTCGAAAAATTAGAATATCATGCAAATGTTCATTTATTTCAGTAATGCAACTTAAAAGGGGAAACTAATATATGAGATAGACTCATTACATGCAAAGCAAGATAGTTCAAGCCGTGATCTGTCATAATTGTGATGATTATGGCTTACAGCTCATGAAAACCTCAAATCCACAATCTCAGAAAATTAGAATATTGTGAAAAGGTGCAATATTCTAGGCTCAAAGTGTCCCACTCTAATCAGCTAATTAAGCCATAACACCTGCAAAGGGTTCCTGAGCCTTTAAATGGTCTCTCAGTCTGGTTCAGTAGGAATCAGAATCATGGAGAAGACTGCTGACCTGACAGTTGTGCAGAAAACCATCATTAACACCCTCCATAAGGAGGGAAAGCCTCAAAAGGTAATTGCAAAAGAAGTTGGATGTTCCCAAAGTGCTGTATCAAAGCACATTAATAGAAAGTTGTGTGGAAGGGAAAAGTGTGGAAGAAAAAGGTGCACAAGCAGCAGGGATGACCGCAGCCTGGAGAGGATTGTCAGGAAAAGGCCATTCAAAAGTGTTGGGGACTTTCACAAGGAGTGGACTGAGGCTGGAGTCAGTGCATCAAGAGCCACCACACAGAGACGGATCTTGGACATGGGCTTTAAATGTCGTATTCCTCTTGTTAAGCCGCTCCTGAACAACAAACAACGTCAGAAGCATCTTACCTGGGCTAAAGAAAAACAGACCTGGTCTGTTGCTCAGTAGTCCAAAGTCCTCTTTTCTGATGAGAGCAACTTTTGCATCTCATTTGGAAACCAAGGACCCAGAGTCTGGAGGAAGAATGGAGAGGCACACACTGCAAGATGCTTGAAGTCCAGTGTGAAGTGTCCACAGTCTGTGTTGATTTGGGGAGCCATGTCATCTGCTGGTGTTGGTCCACTGTGTTTCATTAAGTCCAGGGTCAACGCAGCCATCTACCAGGAGATTTTGGAGCACTTCATGCTTCCTTCTGCAGACGAGCTTTACGGGGATGCTGACTTCATTTTCCAGCAGGACTTGGTACCTGCCCACACTGCCAAAAGCACCAAAACCTGGTTCAGTAACCGTGGGATTACTGTGCTTGATTGGCCAGCAAACTCGCCTGACCTGAACCCCATAGTGAATCTATGGGGCATTGCCAAGAGAAAGATGAGAGACATGAGACCGAACAATGCAGAAGAGCTGAAGGCCACTATTGAAGCATCCTGGTCTTCCATAACACCTCAGCAGTGCCACAGGCTGATAGCTTCCATGCCACGCCGCATTGAAGCAGTAATTGCTGCAAAAGGGGCCCAAACGAAGTACTGAGTACATATGCATGCTTATACTTTTCAGAGGTCCGATATTGTTCTATGTACACTCCTTGTTTTATTGATTGCATGTAATATTCTATTTTTCTGAGATTGTGGATTTGGGGTTTTCATGAGCTGTACGCCATAATCATCACAATTATGACAAATCACGGCTTGAACTATCTTGCTTTGCATGTAATGAGTCTATCTCATATATTAGTTTCCTCTTTTAAGATGCATTACTGAAATAAATGAATGTTTGCACGATATTATAATTTTTTGAGTTTCACCTGTATTTTTTGCATTTCAACCTGTGAAAGGAGAGAGAGGGAGGGAGGAAGGGATATATATATATATATATATTTGTTATTTTATGTTAGAAACAGAGAGATACTGGTATTTCTTGGTTAGGGCTTGTCAAGGAAGTAATAGCAAGAGTACTCAGCAGCCAAGAGTCCTTGTTGTTAGTAGAAATAGCATCTGTAGGCTCTTGAAGGCTTCTTGTACTAATCAATGAACAGGAGGGATTGTTCAGGATGTATCTGGGCCTGATGGGAGTGTAGTATTGTTGTCTTAAGCATGTAAGTGCTCTTAGGATTATACTTACTGAAATAATTGTATACTTAAAACCAAAAGCTTGTATTTCAACTGGAAGTACATTTTAAGTTCCACTCTAAAAGTGTATATTTATTTTAGATTAAAAGTTGAACAAAAGTTGATGACATTACTGATATATTTTACAGTGAGAATTTGCAATACATCATGACTGATTTAAGCAAAAATAGCATTTGGGTAGCTATATGAAATGCCAACTTATTTCTCCACCTACTCTCCATTTAAAAGGCCATTTCACTGCTGCTTAGCAACAAATCTTTTTTTATGTTTGGATACTGAATGTATATTCAGCTTGATACTCCAGCCAATCTCAGTGTTTTGATAAATATATTTGAATAATACATATGCTTTAGGTGTATTTTACAAGGGTTCTTGTTTAATGTTGAGATATGCTGGGCTTCTTTTTCCATTATATATTTTATTTTTAGCTACACAACAACTCTTAGTTATGCACCTCAAAAATTAGACCGTAAACTAGATGCCTGTGTATCTTGTTGGTATAATAGCTTTTAAATTTTATTTTAAATTTTTTAAAAGCTATGCTTTTGTGCTGGTCTGCTGTGACTTCAGGCTTAAAGCAGAAAAGAGAACAGATTCTGGTTCTTGGAGCATGGAAAAAAAGTTTTCTAAACAGGTATCAAGACCATAGGTGTGAAGGCCCAGGACACTATTTTTTTTTAATTCCATTTATATCCCGCCCTTCTCCGAAAACTCAGGGCGGCTTACAAGCTTAGCAGTAGCCTTCATTCTATGTATATGCCTGCTTATTAGGGCTTTCACACACACCCCAAGCGGCATTATTACAAAGTCAGCTTATTGCCCCCAACAATCTGGGTCCTCATTTTATCTACCTCGGAAGGATGGAAGGCTGAGGCAACCTTGAGCCTGGTGGGATGTGAACCTGCACTAATTGCAGGCAGCTGGTGTTACTTAAGGAGGCATTAGCCCACTGCTCCACCAAAGCTCTATTGATTCAACATCTGGAGGGATATTCCAGAATAGAGCTAAAAATATTGAAATAAGCTTTTTCTAAGTGGATGCCAGTCAGATATGTGAATTTCATCTCCTATAATTTTCCAGCCAGCCTTCCCATTTCTGAGAGTTGAAGTTCATATGATCAGAGGGTATCCAAATCAGAGAAAGCTAGTTTAAGTGATTTATAAGACCAACCACATAAAATTGTGAAATAATATTTTTAAATCAGTTTTAAATGAAAGACCCATATGAAAACTCATATGCAGAAATGTTTATTACTATTGCCTAAGGAGGAATTGAGCCTTTGAATTAAGCCTTTGAATCTTCTCTTGGATACCAGCTGAAGGTTTTCCCAATTTGCTTGAAAATAGAGAAATTTCAGATCAAAAATTGAAATAGAAAACAAGTTGAAAAACTTCCTCTAAATCACTATAATATGCATCTTTATGTTGCAATATGCAACATAAATCAGAACACTATATAAATATTAATTGTAACACAACACTCAATACTCAATGCTTTGTTTAAGGAATAGGTAGGCTGATAAAACAAGCAAAGTGACACTGGTAATTTCCCTTCTTCCCCTTCAGTTTCCTCATCCAAAATCCTTTTTTTAAAAAAACCAATTTGTGTGCCAATATTTGTATTCCACATGTTGATATTATGTTTACTAATGGGAATCACTTTCTTGGAAAAGTCATATCTGGGTTTTAAAAGCCTCTCCTTTAATATTGTATCCATTGGCTTGTGCAAGATCCTGGAGATGAATGGAGGCTTTTTCAGAAAAAAAAGAAGAAAGAAAGAAAGAAAGAAAGAAAGAAAGAAAGAAAGAAAGAAAGAAAGAAAGAA
>JAKJMR010017830.1:15620-61366 GCA_024449315.1 Daboia siamensis
TTTATTTATTTATTTATTTATTTATTTATTTATTTATTTATTTATTTATTTGATTTGTAAACTGCCCTTCTCCCTAAGGACTCAGGGCGGTTAACATAAATAACAGAATACACAAATACAGATATTGAGATCAAATTAAACCCTAATTTTGCCCAAATGCAGAAGATAGTTACCTTAAAGCAATTATTACAACAGAACCCATCAGACCAGACCGGATAGCTCAAAGAGATATGTTTTTAGGTCGCGTCGGAAGGAGCAAAGGTCGGGAGCCATCCGGAGCTCAACCGGTAAACGGTTCCATAGGTCAGGCGCGCCCACAGAGAACGCCCTCCCTCTGGGAGCCAACAGACGGCATTCTCCGAATGGTGGAACCCTTAGGAGGCCCTCTGTGGGAGCGCACTGGACGGAGGGACGTTGACGCTGGCAGCAGGTGATTCCTAAGGTACTCCGGACCCATGCCATGTAGGGCTTTGAAAACCATTACCAGCACCTTGAATCTTATCCGGAGGACAACTGGGAGCCAATGCAGCTCACGGAGTAGAGGTGTAACATGGGAGTATCGGGAGACTCCCAACACAACTCTCGCGGCTGCATTCTGTACCAGCTGAAGCCTCCGAGTAGTCCTCATGGGCAGTCCCATGTAAAGAGCATTGCAGTAGTCTAAATGAGAGGTCATGAGTGCATGAGTGACCGTACGAAGGGCATCTCGGTCTAGATAGGGCCGTAATTGGCGCACCAGGCGAACCTGGGCAAAGGCTCCCCTAGTCACAGCTGTTATGTGGTCTTCCAAGGAAAGCTGTGAATCTAGGAGGACTCCCAAGTTGTGAGCCCTATCTATGGGGGGTAATAACTCACCCCCTATAGAAAGAGATGGAATGTTCTGAATATCCCGAGATGCCGGTACATACAGCCACTCAGTCTTGTCAGGGTTGAGTTGAAGCCTGTTCTTCCCCATCCAGACCCGAACTGCTTCCAGGCAACGGGACATCACATCAAGGGCATCACTGAGGTGGTTTGGGGTCGAAATAAAAAGCTGGGTATCATCAGCATACTGGTGATACCCGACTCCAAAACCACGAATGATCTCTCCTAGCGGTTTCATGTAGATGTTGAATAGGAGTGGTGAGAGCACCGATCCTTGAGGGATTCCACAAGTGAGAGGCCTCGATCTCGATCTCTGCCCTCCTGTTAATACCGACTGCGAATGTCCCATGAGATAGGAGGAGAACCACTGGAGAACCGTGCCTCCCACTCCCAATCCCCTGAGATGCTGCAGCAAGATACCATGGTCGATGGTATTGAAAGCCGCTGAGAGATCTAGAAGAACTAGGACAGAGGAACAGCCTTTGTCCCGAGCTCTCCAGAGATCATTTATTAGTGCGACCAATGCCGTCTCTGTGCTGTGTCCGGGCCTGAAACCTGATTGTTACGGGTCCAGATAGTCAGTTTCCTCCAGAACCAAAGGGAGCTGATGTGCTACCACGCTCTCAACAACTTTAGCAAGAAAGCGAAGGTTGGAGACCGGACGAAAGTTATTTAATATAGATGGGTCCAAGGTAGGTTTCTTGAGGAGGGGTCTCACCACCGCTTCTTTCAAGACGGAGGGGAAACAAACCTCACTCAGGGAGGCGGATATCACTGCCTGGAGCCAGATTCGTGTTCCCTCTCGAGCTGACTAAACCAGCCAAGAAGGGCACGGATCTAATAAACAAGTGGTGAAGCTCAGCTTCTTCATAATTCTGTTCACTTCCTTTGGGGTCACAGGATCGAACTTGTCCCATATAACATCGACAAGATCACCCATGTTCTGATCGTTAGACTCTGCCCAGTCGGAGTCCAAGCCGGTCTGAATCCGAGAGATTTTGTCCGACAGATGTTGGCAAAACTCCTCGGCACGACCCTGTAAGGGATCCTCCCTCACCTCTTGATTAAGGAGGGAGCGAGTTATCCTAAACAAGGTGGCCGGGCGGTTATCTGCCGATGCAATGAGTGTAGCGAAGTAATTGGATCTCACCATCCTCATTGCTGCGAGATAAGATCTAGTAAAGGATCTTAGTCGTGATCGGTCGGATTCAGATCGGGTGGATCTCCAACGGCTCTCTAGGCCCCGTCTCCGATGCTTCATCTTCCGGAGCTCCATGGAAAACCATGGAGCAAACTGGGATCTGCATCGGGTCAGAGGCCGCAAGGGAACAACTCGGTTAAGTGCATCCGTGGCAGCCTTTTCCCAGGCTTCCACTAAGGCTGTGAGCAAAGAAAGCAGGTGGAGACCCCAGTGCTGCCTGGAATTTCTCAGGGTCCATTAAGCGCCTGGGACGGAACCATCTTGATGGTTCCACAACTCCACAACGAGGGGTGGCATAGTAGAAGACCAGGCTCAGGAGATGATGATCAGTCCATGACAGGTGTGTAATAATTGGGGAACCCCCACCAAGATCATCTAACCACCGTCTAGAAAGAAAAACCAAATCAAGCATGTGACCTCCTACATGTGTCGGGCCCCGAATAACTTGTATTAGGTCCATGGCCGTCATGGAAGCCATAAACTCTCTGGCTAACTCAGATGATCCTCCTAGGGATGGTAAATTGAAATCACCCAAAACTATAAACTTGGGGAATTCAACCACCAGCCCCGAGAGGATGTCGAGAAGCTCAGGCAGGGCCGTAGATGTGCGACTAGGCGGAATGTATATCAGTAGTAAGCCTAGCTGTGACCTGGGGCCACATTTTAGGAGGAGGGATTCACATCCGGCAATTTGGACGATGGTGGTCTCCTGAGGACAAAGAGTCTTTCTTATAACTACTGCCACTCCCCCGCCCCTACCCTGAGCCCGAGGTCGGTGAAGCATTCGGAAGTCTGGTGGGCAGAGATCAACCAGAGGCACGCCACCCTCTGGGCCCAACCAGGTCTCCGTAATGCAAGCCAGGTCCATATGCTCACCTTCAATCAGATCGCGAATGAGAGGGCCTTGTTGATTATGGACCTGGCATTCAAGTACACCAACCGGAGCTCAGGTGGCTGTTTATCCTTGCTCCCAGAGCCTTGGGAAGAAACCAGAGGGTTGGAGCGCCTCACCGCTTGTAGATAGCAGGGACGTAATTCCAGATGTCGATAGGGTCCTCTGTCTTTACACCTGCTGCCATTCCCCAACGTCGTAGGAATAGGTAAACCTATGATCTGTTCTGGAGCTCCGGAGGCAATCAGCCTTAGCTCCCCCTCTGTGTGATCAATCACAGATCTGGTCTGAATAATAGTTGATGGAATTTCCCCTGTTTCCCTCCAATCATGAGAACCGTCCCCCCTCACTAATCTTATAAAAAATTTTGCTAAAAAATTAACCAGGGGCCTCTTATTAGGTTTGTAAACGAGGCCCCTATCCCTGCCCAGCCATCTCTCAGGGTCCCAACAATTGGGCCCTTCATCAAGAGGCAGACTGGAAAGTGAGGCGGGTACCCCTGAGGGCGTATAAGGCTGTGCTGGAGTAGTTGAGGCGAGTCATTGGTATTAAAGAAGTTCGCAGGAGATATCCCGTTTGCTGAACAATAATCATGTCCGTGTAAGCCGTTATTTACAAATGGGGATAGATGTTAGAAAGATGTTAAAGTATTAATTAAGATGGTAAAATATTTGATTCGGAACATGTCTTCGTCTAGTAATCTGCCGATCCGGCTCAGCTCTCACCTGAGCCGGTCCAGACAAGAGTCAATGACTATTCTCTCACTTAGTCATGAGATCAAGCCTGGGATGGTTCCGGGCAGCATTGCTGGGTAAATCTCCTCTGCTAGTCTCTCACACCAGCAGAGGGTTAGTAGCCAGATAGTAATTAGGCTCATTTCAGAATATCACATGCTCCAGAATATTACAGGGGGACACAGGTATAGGGAAAAGTCAAAATATCCTAAAACCTGTTCTAGTCTCTAACCAGGATCAACCAGCATCAAGTGTAAACTCATCTAAAGCAGCAGAGATAATCAAAATCATATATGTTGAACCCATCTCTAGGGCAGCGGGGACTCAATCATAGATGTTAAGTGATCAGATGAAAAAATGTAAGGGTCCAATGCTAACTTTTAACTTATTTCCAGGCTGCTGAAGCTGTTCTAGTTTCGTAGGCAAGTCAGCGGGGATCGATTTAGGCCAGTAACGGAGCCCAACAGTTGATTCCGAGCACCAGCTGGTCAGCGAAAGATCATAAGTCACCTGGCCAGATGGTAAATCTAAGGGTCCCCAAGGCAACTTTTAGCTAAATTCAAGGCTGACAAAGCAGTTCCAGTTCAAAAGTAGGTCAGCAGGGATCGATTGGCCGATAACGGCGCCCAACAGCTGATTCTGGGAGCCAGCTGATCAGCGATAGATCATAAGTCACCTGGCCAGATGGTAAATCTTAAGGGTCCCCAGGTAATTTTTAGCTAAATTCAGGGCTGACAAAGCTGTTCCAGATCATAAGTAGGTCAGCAGGGATCGATTCGGCCGGTAACAGCGCCCAACAGCTGATTTCGGGCGCTTGCTGATTAGCCGAAGACCACAAGTCATCCGGTCAGATGGTAAGTTAAGGGATAACAGGTAACTTTTAGTAAATTTCATGCTGCTGAAGTTATTCAAGACCCATATGAAGACGGCAGGGATCAGTTCAGGCTGGAAAACGGCGCCCAACAGATGATTCCAGCGCCAGCTGATCAGCGGCAAAGTACAAGCATTCAGACATTGCTGCTGTTGCCGCCGCCGCTGCTCTGCTCCGGAGGGGGGAGGCAAGGCTCCACACCGCAAAACGGTGCTAGCCTGCTGTTTTTGCACTCCCCCTCTGAGTATGCACCTCGGCTGGGACCCAGTGAGCCCCCCGGTCACCCATTGTATCGGCTCACCACGGAGCTCAACAACCGCAGCCCATGATCGCCGCCATCATGTTCTACCTTCAAGCCTCACCTGTTCAAGAAGCCCTCTGAAGAGGGCTTTTCAGTTCTGTTATAAAGCAGGCTTTCAACGAGCTAGTCTAAATAAGGAACAAAAATGAGAAGATGTGTTCTTATTTGCCCAAGAAAAATATTCTTTGTGAAGAGTTTTATTTGGCAAAGAATTCTTAGATTGATAAACAAGATAATTACTTCTGGGGAAAAAGTAGTCTCAGTGAGTGTATTTTTGTCTCACGGATCAGTTTATTGGGAGAAAAGGTTCAAAGATATTTACTTTAGGACAACTGATTTGCTAATGGAAACAGAAATCAAAGGAGCTGTAATCATATAGCATCAGCAAAACTGGTATTACTTTAATGTTGAAGATGGAGTTTACTTCATAATATTTTAGTAGCACATCTCATGTCTCTCGTGTTACTGATTTAGAAATATGTGACTAATTTCCATTAAACAGAAAACCCAAAATTGAATACATTCACATCCACACAGACATCTATACCCACACATACAGAGTCCATTTTTACACCCTAATAGGACAGTGATGCAATCTGTAATGATAGCTCTTGTTCCCTTAAGATCAGGTCTAGGAAAAAATTTAAAGAAACATTTTCTCTAGATACAAAACATTGCATAGGACTTTGTGAAATATCCTTGGAAGATAAAAGACTGTTTAGCAACCATCATAGCTAGCAAATGAAGTTTAATGAAGAATTCTAGAGACATACCAAGTCAGAAACTGAAAGCAACATTGTGCTTAGAACTCTCCTGCTCTGGCCACCATTCCTTTTCTCAGGGTTGACACTGCTTGCCAGGTTGCCCCATTATATGAGTATGGACCACCTACCATTGTGTGGGGATAGAAATGAATGATGTTGTCTTTGATCTACCCATAACCCATCAGAGAGGCATCCTTTACTTCTGTTTTCCTGCTCTGAATAAAAAAAAGATAGATTTTCCAGCTTGTTTCAGCTTTCCAGGTCACTGGCTATGTTTCACTTCTTTGTGTGCCAACTGCTCCACTAAAGTTGCCTACTGGGGACTCTGCACAGAACATGCCCTCTTTACATCTCTGGTAGTTGACCTTGATTCCATTTTGTTCTATAGCGATAACTAGTTTGACCACATCCCACTGAAGCTGTTCAGAAATGGGTCATTTTTCACGTGTCCTGTTTAGAATGCCTAAATTTAAGATTTTAGTTGCCAAAGTGAATTTTGTTATGCTGCTAGATCAACTTTTACAGCCCATTCTAAATAAATGTGCAAGAACTGCACACGACCCAAACAAAAGCAGCATATTCATGATATTGTTCTTTGCATTTCAGCTGTAATTTTCCTCCTTCCTTTCTTCCCCAGTAAAGTCTTTAACAGAGCCAAACAATACAATTATGAGGGTAAGCAGAAAGAAAAAGTTGCGAAGTGAGAAAAACAGTAGCTGTTTGACTAGCATTGCTGTTGCCCTGGACTATTCTCTGTTACCACAGAGATCACTTCTCTCTTGACTAATTGAACTGTGGCTTGGCCTTTAGTGACACAGTGGAAGGATCACTGTGGCAACGAAGAAGAGAAGGAACAACTATAGAATTGATGGTTCTTCAAATAACCATTGTCTCCATGTTCTGATGGAGTTAAAACAAAAAAGTCAGTTAAAACAAGTAGCCTAGCTCATGGCTAATGTGTGGCTGCCCTTTTTAAAAGAAGATGTGCTAACTGGAAACCTCAATAATGGTTTGCAATCTAAAACAGCTTAAAGAAGCTTATGCTGAGCAATACCTGTCAGTTAAAAGAAATGTTCTCTGTACAACAGCGAGGACAAAACAGAACAGACCCAAGACTATTAGTATGAGTGCACTTGCTCAATAGCATTCCCATTATAATAAAATGCTAATTAGGAATATTTACCATACTTTTGTGCAAATCTTATAAAGCTGAAGATTTACTATTGCCAAGAAATTTATTAAGCTTTTTAATTAAAATATGAGGAGGTTTGAGTGATAGTTGCCTCTCTATTGGTGAAATTGCTGCAACATATGTTGCTAGTGTAAAACCTTTGCAAATCCAGTTTCAGCAAAGTTGGTGCTATTTGCCATTTGGAGTTTTCAAATATAGGCTTAAATTGTCTAGAGAGACTTCTCTTCAAATGCATCTGTGGGAAATCAGCTCCCCAGAGAAGGAAATATTAAAAGGGCAGAAAAATATATTTCCTAAAAAGATATTGAAGAACCAGGAAAGCATGCCCAGATTTCTTAATAGTCCCAGCTCTCCTTTCCCCAAGCAGAAAACCAGTTCTATAGACATGCAGATGTAAACCATGAGGAAGGTTGGAGCTAGAACATTAAGAAGACAAAGACACCTAAAAACTATATACCCCAGCCCCAGGAAAGCAGGACATGACCTTTGGACATAATAGGATTAATCCATCACCATCAGAATGCCAGAAGGACACACTCAGACTCAGGTCAAAAGTTCATGACACAGGAAATAGCCTCAAACAGGAACAGGAAGCAACTCCAAACAAAAGGATCCAGAGGGTATAAAAACCTGTTCTCTACATGTGGTCAGTCCTTCTTTTCTGCCAGCCATATTCCTGTCTGGTTCTCCTCTTCAATAAACTACAACCTTCTTCCCAAAGCAGTTGCCATGTTTATTCCCAGCTTGGATGAACCACGATGAAGACCTTTCTCCCAACACATCTTATTTAATTTCAGCCTTAAATGGCCAAATATTTTATAACATGGACTTCTGTTTTTGGCAGTTTCTCTACTTCCTGCATCACTCAACCATAACTGAAATGATAGAAAGCCTGCCTTCATTATTTATTATAATTTTGGCATAGTATTGGCTGAATAACCCTAGATTAAGTTAGTGACCCTCCCTTGTATGTATCTTTTTCTTTTTTCCCCCAGAATTTTTTTGTAGAAAGAATATAAATAAAAAGAAATACAGAACTTGTATGAAGATAAGAAATATGGTACAAATAATAAGCTAAGGGTGGATAAACAATGAATGAAATTTATCATAAAGACTAGTATATTCCATTGTATCATTAAAATTAATAAGATCGTAATTATTTCATACCCTTTCTCTACAAATAAATTAAGTGTATTGAATGTAGATGAATCCCTATTTTGGATCAACCTAGAGTTCTCACTCAAGACACAAATGTCCAGGCTCCTACTTTGTGAATACTCAGCTCTCTTGGGAAAGCTCCAATGCTTGGAAAGGTAGAAGGAAAGAGAAGAAGAGGATGAGAAGCAGCAAGGTGGGTGCTCTTAGTTACAGTAGTGATGAGTGCACTGTTGGAAGATCCGAAAGACCAAATTAAGGGTAAATCATCATGGAACAAATCTATCTATATGGTTGCTAAGAGCTGACACTGGCAATGGTACATAGTCAGTTTTATTTTAGAAAGTATTAAACCAATTTAAAAGTAAAAGTAGCAATACTTTAACAGATTTTATATACCTTGTATTTATCTATATTCCAATGTATATCTAAATTGGGGTTTATATCTTGATAGGAAATATTAATCAATAGATAATTTTATTATATGGCACAATAAAAAATTAGCATGTCTTAGAAAAATTCCAGAGACCAAAGACACATGGAGATCTCTATGCTCAAGTATCATAAAATAAAATAACTTAATCTTTTCATGATAGTAAGATTGAAGGAGATTAGGTAAACCATAAATGACAATTTAAAGCTTAGCCCAAAGAAGTAGTTCCAGAATGCTTCTGTCTGCAATATATGTTTTAATATTAAACTAGCTAATGAAATGTGACAGCCTATTTAACTTTGCACTTATAGAACTGTGGCATACAATACTATTGAAGCACCATTAAGCTCAGATATACAGCATCTTTATTACTATACATTTTCTTTATAATTACTCTTTTCTTTGCTCAGAAAACAACTGGAGAAAATATGGAATTATACCTTTCTGTGAGACACTGAAAGAAAGACAAGAAATAAACTGGAATGAAATCAAGAGAAGTAAATCTGCCCATTCTTTTGAACCACTTTAAAAAGAACTTTAAAAAGCCCCTATCTAGATGTTTTCCTCTCTCCCCTATAGAATTTGATATTTCCTAGGCTTTTTGATGATGTTTTAGTCTTTGTATACTATTTATTATTATTTGTTTTAAAGCAATTTAATTGCATACTATTGTGGTTTATTAGTTCCCATTGCTAACCACAGCAGTCTGGCTATGCTAGCAGCTGCATAATATACATATTTGTTGAATAAATCCAGGAAAGAACTCTTACAGACTTTTAAAATCCTCCATAAGGAAGTATCTGAGATAATCCTGACTCAGAAGAATTGCTTTATTTAACTTCTTATGTAAATATACCCATGTACAAAGTTATTTCACAATTTATAATGGTAATTCAATTACATCAAATTTGCTGAATTGCTATTTGATACTGGAAAGTCGTCTCTGAACACGAGAAACTATCATTTTTTTTCTTCTTCATTTGGTCTTCTTCTACCTCTGGCATTTGTAGCTTCATAATATGTAATTGTTCTTGTAGCAGATTGAAATATCAATGCTAGTGTGCATGCCAGTTGCTGTTTATTATTTATATGTAGGCATTTGTCCAGGGTAAATAAAATGATAATCAATGATTACAGTTGCTTTATTTCAAACAGGTTACATTGTTTTAGATACAGTATTGCTAAAATTTCAAGGAGCAAGTGTCAAAAGTCTTCTCTTGAGTTTGCTATTGAAACTTTTTTGATGTTTCAACTCAGTTCTAGAATTCTTTCCCATCAAAATTACAATCCACTTTTTATTAATCTATTGATTCATTAATAGCAGCTTGGCTAAAATGGCCCAATTATTCCAGATCCTGGGTGGTTAGCTAAATTTCGTTTGGAATGGTTTTCATCAGAAACCTGTTTTAGATTGATCATTCAACTCCATTAAAATGATGGCGACATTGCTTAATCTGTTATCTGTGCTGCATTTCTGGTGCTGCTTGTATTTTTATTTTATAATTATTTTAATCATTTCTTAGTTGCTCTGAGGGCCATGGCTAGGAAAAGGCTGCACAAACATCCAAACAAAGAAAGAACATCTGCACAGGTTTATCTACTTCATTGGGCTAGCAGTGCAGGTGATCTGGAAGAAAGAATTACTGTTACCTTATACTTAGTCAGCGTGGCCTTCTGAGATAAAAACCAGATTCATGTTTATACGCTATATCAGACGGGAAAACACTTTGTCTGGGCATTTGCACATGGCACGACGTTTACCCCAATGTGCTCAAAGCAATTGAAATGGTCTTGTGAATTAGCATCACTTAAGAACCAGGAATACTACGAATGTGCTGAAAATATGAGCCAACCAGTTGCCTGGTCAATACAGCATGTAAAGAAAGGCCATTAAAACAGTGGCCTCCCCAAGAATAAACTCCCCTTACAAACCACATGAAAAGGAAATAAGCTGCAACCACATACACTGTTCTTGTATGTTTTTCGTATCTGTAATAGCTGTTTGTCCTTGTTTGGGGAAAAAAAATTGCACAAACATGTTTAAAGGAATAATTGAAATCTCTTCTTTTAAAGGGAATTCCAAATGTTTAGGGTTTTTTGTTTATAGGAAAGAAAAGATGGTATTTGCAATAAGCTGAAGCTGCCTGAATATCCAGCCAACATTTCTCCTGTATTAAAAATAGCACTGAGAGTTGTAAAACTGATATGGTTATCACGCTATCAATTTTTACAATCAGGTGCTTTTTTCATCTCCTTTAATCATCACTGAAGATTGCATGGTGGTTGAACGAGGAGACGAGAAGCAAATTCTTTGGTAGAAATTGGAACTCATGCTAAGGGTATTTCTATATGGTCAACACTTTCCCTTCACTGGAATACCCCAATTTTCCTCAGCCTCATTCTATCCTAGATGGAAAGAAAGATCATACTGGGGTTATTGAACCTGGGTAGTAAAAATTCAGATAGCAACAAGGATACACACAAAATTCTATTTGCTGCCATTTGCTATTTGATCGTCTGGATTTTTGCTGGTTGGGTCTTGTAGTCTTATATTTTTTATCCAAGTACACTGGCTCTTTCCATATGAGTTGTTCTTTCAGCTGGGAAGGGGAAAACTGGCCTCTTGTCAATTTCACCATGGCTAAGTTGAGCCAACATTCTCCAAAGAACCTGCTTGGACTGCTGAAGCTCAGGAGTCAGGAGGATGGGTGGGGAAAGTGTTCATCCAATGAAGAACCAAACTGTCTAGAAGCTCTACAAAGCTTCCCCCATGGAAGTTGTTAAGTAGTGTGGTCTGGACCGTGAGGGAACAGCTGACAATGGAGACTCAGTAACTCAGCTTTATTTCAGTTCCAAACAAGACAAACCCGGAGCCCTTTTAGAGCCCCTTAAATACTCTAGCCGGTGCGCTCTTGACCAATCCCTGCGTTGGAATATCCTGCCGAATGCTGGTCAGCCAATCTGAGCACACACTGGCACCACCGGCTGTTGCCGGTGGCCGAGCTGTCAAATTACCTCAACTATGTACACAACAGAAGTCACCCCTCTGACTTGGATTGTACAGCATATGAGCTAGAAACAATTCCATTGTCCCACTGTGGTTTTATGGGGATCAGCCTTTGAGTTACTGGAGGATCTTCATATGAAAACACCATCAGCCTATTATCCATACGTTTTCTCATAAGTAAAGTAGGATATACCTAAACTAAAAGCTATGGTATCAAACCTAACTTCTTCAGTCGCACATATTCTTACATGTACTCTCTTTCTCCAGTCCTCTTTCTTTGAATGAACAATTGTGTTATGTACTGGGCTCATTAGTAATACCACGTGGGTTGCTGGAGCAGCTAACAGCTCTCCAGCAACCCAGACTACAAGTCTCCAGCATTATAATTGGCTATCCCTAGGCGGAAATGGTTGCTTCAAACCTATTGGTTGCCGCCTAGGGGCTAGACTATATATTGTGGCTAGTTGCAGCCATTTGCCAGTACAGATTCTGCACAAAATAAACTATGAGTTTCCCTGTTCTCAGTTACCTCATCTTCATTCTTGCTCCAAAGAACCTGCTACTTAGCACTGGCGATGAGTATGGGATACTGCTTAACTGAAAAAAGAGTTGAAGTCTATGAGGGGAAGGCAGCACACGCCAGAGGGAAAAGGCATTTCCCCCCCCCCCCCCAAGGTTGGCTAGCAAACTACACTAGCGACCTCATGCTCAGTGGACTCATTCCCTGAGCAGGAATCGGAAGGAAATGTAGGAACCAGCAAAGAAAGAATGCTGAAGGTTGGGAAACTTCGAGAATTCGATGTGAAGCACCTGGAGGAATGGCCATCCTATTTGTCCCAGGTAGAGAACTACCTCAGGGCAAATCATATTGCGGAAGAGGGACTGAAGGCCACAACGCTACTCTGCGTGTGTGGCCCAGCAACCTTTGACTTGGCCGAGAATCTTTTTGCGCTGATACTGATTGAAGCAGTCTCCTTCGCAGACCTCAAAAAGAAGCTAACTGGACATTTCCAGCCCAAAATGTCTGAAATGGCTTGATGGTTCAAGTTCGACCAGAGAGTGCAGCAACCTGGTGAATCAGCTTCTGAATTCATAGCGGGCCTGAGGCAGGCCGCATGCCTTTGCAAATTTTCAAATTTAGAAAAGGGACTACGAGACCGGCTTGTCTGCGGCCTATGGGACTGAATGCTTCAGCAGAGACTCTTTGCCAGACCAAACTTAACGTTTTCTGAAGCACAAGACGAGGTGATGGCCGACGAAGCCACTGGGGGCACAGTTCGAACAGTACAGCCTGCCAAAACAACAAAGTTTGAAGAAATGGTCCACCTTGAGGACACCAAACACACTGATGAATCTTCCAAGGAAGAAAAGCCCGAAATCAACAGACTTCAAAAGCAACCCAACATGCAAAACCACAACAGCCAGCAGCAAGAGAACATTTACAAAGCAGTTCTCTTACCTAGATGTAAGTGGTGTGGCAGCAACCATTTTCGCGCTGATTGCAGATTTCGATCAGCCATGTGCAGAGCTTGCGGAAGGAGAGGCCACATTGTAGCAGTTTGCAGAGCCCAGCCACCCAAACACCAGTCGGAAGAACTGACTAGGAGAGGTACAGGGGCCCAGGGTCCAGTTAGTGTGGGGTTTTTCAGAAGTCGTAGAAGCGTGTGCTACACCGGGGCTCGACGCCCCCTCAAACCTAAACTCAGGCTCTTGGTAGAGCTACAAGGAGTTCCATGTAAGATGGAATTGGACTCTGGCTCTGCAGTCTCAATTATTTCTCAAGACACTTTTACTTTTGTGTGTAGGCGCAGTAACATTTGGGCCAAACTAAGGCCCTCAGGTATAATCCTAACTGACTTTCAAAATGCTCAAGTTAAAGTTAAGGGAGAAGCCACTTTGACGGTAAAAAATGTCATTGTAGTAGGGGGCCAGAGAATGAGTCTCATTGGACTCAATTGGTTTGATGCCTTAGGTATTCAGATTACTGGCATAAACCAGACACAAACTGCAAACCTCACATCAGTATATGAGGACTATGCAGATGTTTTTGATTCAGCCCTAGGAACATACACAGGCCTGCCTATCTTATTTAAGCTAGATCCCAAGTAGTTCCAATCAGGGTTAAGCCTCGCAGGGTCCCCTTTGCCTTAAAACATAAAATTGATTCAGAAATCGATAAGCTTGTAGAACAGGGCGTGTTACAGCCTGTTGATGGTAGTGAGTGGGAAACTCCTATAGTCACTCCACTTAAAGCCAACGGGGAAATTCGCATTTGCGCTGACTATAAATGCACACTAAATAAAGCCCTCAAGCAACACACTTACCCGGTCCCAGCGGTCAACCACATTTTAGCCTCCTTGCAAGGGGGTATTGAGGCACAAGGCCTGTGGCTCCAATTCACAGGTAGGAGGAAATGCACACTCCCTGGTCTAGGATTCACATAGACTATGCTGGGCCCTTTCAGGGACAGCTCTTTCTTATAGTAGTGGATAGCCACTCCAAATGGCTGGAAGTAATTCTGGCTCCTAACATGAGTACTGCTAGGACCATTCAGGTGCTGAGAAAACTCTTTCTCACACATGGGTTGCCAGATATCTTAGTTTCAGAAAATGGGGCCCAAGTCACTGCTGCTGAATTTCAGGCCTTCCTTAGAGCTAATCTCATCAGATATGCAATGTCTGCACCTTTTCATCCATCTTGTAATGGTCAAGCTGAACACATGGTGAAGACAAGGAAGGAATCACTCAAGCGCATTGTCACAGGTGACTGGCATCACAGATTGGCAGATTTTCTACTTTGCCAACTTTCTACGCCTGCACTGCTACAGGCAAAAGTCCTGCAGAACTACATTGGGGGAGGCAATTGATCACTAAACTGGACAGGTTGCATCCAGATAGAGTGGCAGCAGAAGCCTCTCGACCAGAACCCCTGAGGGTGCTGCACATGGGCGATTGGGTTTGGGCCAGGAACTATGGTCATGGGAATCTGTGGGTTCCTGGTCATATTACCAAAGTGTCCAGACCCCTATCTTATGAAGTGGGGCTGGAGGGAGGGCGAGTTTTCAGACAACACATTGTTCAGCTCAGAAAATGGTTTCCGGAACAGCCACTAAGTGAGGACTGCATCATAAGTCCCTCCCAAGGTCCTCAAACTTGCAGCCAAGCCAGCCCTCACATGGACTCTCAGGACTTTTCCTTATTAACTGAGGTGGAACCAGAGGGAGAACTGGGGAGTCCTGGAATTCAACATGGATCCCCTGAAGGAGCAAGCCATCTGAACTTCAGCAACCACTGCACCTACTCTGCTGATCAGTCTGACTTTGGGTTGGGCCAACCTGGAGAGGCCAGCCAGAGAGCATCTAATCCCCTTGACTCAGGAACACAAAGGGACACAAGTCTATCTAGCCCACTGGGTAAGCTGGTAGACCACAAAGTGATTGGAACTCCAAGACGGTCCACTAGGGAACACAAGCCTCCTTCATATCTCGCTGATTACGTTGTAAAATAAAGAGCTATAATATTGTTGTATTGCTGTTTGCCACTATACTACAGAAACTAGTGCTATGTTGTAACTGTCTAAGTGTGCTATCCATGAAGCCTATTCATTCAGACGTTGTTTAATAACGTTGTAACCTATATGGGTTGTTTTTCTATTACTTTTATTTTAGTGTGTTTTGTTAATGAGTCTTGATAATTGCATTGAGACTAATTTGTGTTAATATTGTCTGATCTAAGAGGGGAGGGGTGTTATGTACTGGGGTCATTAGTAATACCACGTGGGTTGCTGGAGCAGCTAACGGCTCTCCAGCAACCCAGACTACAAGTCTCCAGTGCTATAATTGGCTATCCCTAGGTGGCAATGGTTGCTTTAAACCTATTGGCTGCCGCCTAGAGGCTAAACTATATATTGCAGCTAGTTGCAGCCATTTGCCAGTACAGATTCTGCATGAAATAAACTATGAGTTTCCCTGTACTCAGTTACCTCGTCTTCATTCTTGCGCCAAAGAATCCTCTACTTAACAAATTGAATTTAACTATTTCACATTTGTTACTAACTGTTGTTGCAATAAGCACATTCCACCCTTTAAAAGTATTTCTTTAATCATTCCTCCATGGAGCCTATATTTTATTTATTTACTAGTTTTCTAGTTAACCTTTCATTTTGGAATTCAAGAGGAAACACATACAGTAGTACCACCTCCTCTCTTTTTCCATACAATATCTGGCTTGTTATTTCTCTGGATAAAGGTGCAGTGGAGCCTCGATTTCTTTGCTCCTAGACCAACATTTCACCCCATCTCTCTGCTTCCAGTTTTCTACTTTGTGTTGTGATTCAGTGTCAGCCTGTGCTCCTAGCAGCTGAATCCGAGGAATCTGAGGAGGAGAAGGAGAAGGAGAAGGAGAAGGAGGAGGAGGGGTTTGGAGAGCCTTCAGTGTCAGAGGGAGGCTCTGATGCCTGCAGGACTTTCAGCCTGGCCCCTCCAATTGAGTTCCTCATGAGGCTCAATTGTGTGAGGAGGAGGTGTTGGACTCAGAGGAGTCACAGCTGAATCTGTTCAGAGATGTTAGAAGCAGAAGGCAATCCAGCAGAGCAGACCAGAGAAAATCAATGAGACAACTCAGTGAAAAGAGGAGAAGGCATTGAGAAGCCATGCCTTGGGACTGATAATAAAAGGGGAAGGTGTGGGCAGTGCTGGTTGCTGAAGGCAACCATTCAGAGACATTCAAAGAGAATCCTGGTCTGTTCTTGCTAATTTGTTTGACTCTTGTTTGACTCTTGTTGAATCATGTATTTTTGGTTGAAGAAAATATTCTGCTGCTTTTTTGTTTGAAAGACTTTATTATTTGGAATTGTAAATAAATTTGGGTTGGGTTTTTTTCCAGCCTTTGATTGTTAAAAGGAAAAAGGGGTTGTCCCTGACACACAAACAGGACTGGTCGTAGGCTGGAACAGTACACTTTGATGGAAATCGAATATTTTGTTTATAGTTTATATCTCGCATTTTACAAGAATGAAGGCTAGATCTGTGTTAATTTACAGTTCTTCTAGTATAAGATGATGGAAGTTCTATGCCAACAGAGAGAAGATTTTCGTAGAAGATGAAGGGAATCATGGTCCAACAATTTTGAATGAAAATGATAGAATGTAGGTGTTATTTTTACTACTACACAGACGGACTGGAAGAGGAGTTGAAATAGTTTTATTTAATTGTGAAGGAGTATTCCAATATAATCTCCTGCCAATCAAACAGTTCAAAAGCATGCAAGTAAATAAATAGGTACCACTCCAGTGGGAAGGTAACAGCATTCCGTGTACCTTGGTGCATAGTCATGCCAGCCTCATGACCATGGAAATATCTTGGTACACTTCCCTCAGGTAACAACTGGAGATGAGTACCACTCTCTAGAGTTGGACACAACTGGCAGGGGAAACCTTTACCTTTTTATTCGAATATAATACTTCTCAATATACTTCTTAAAATAATACAGTATAAGAGCACCAGTTGTCCAGCCAGTCTCTGAGAAATGGACATAGTTGAATATAATTTCTTTCACCAATATATGACTTCTTACAGTCACAGAATGTTCCATCCCATTACATTGCATTTTTTTTATTAAAAAGTTTTACAATACATTTTTAAATACAATAAACTCCCTCCTCCCCCTGCCCTCTCCCCAACCCTCCCCTCCCCCCTCCCCAACTTCCCAGAGCTAAATACAGGGTATAGTAATACAAACATAAGCTAAAATATGCTAACAACAAAAATAAAACATTAAGTTCTATCGGACTTTAACTCTCCATAGTCATAATATTAATAAAGTAACAAATAACTAATCATACATCATAAAAATCCACTACTTATTCAAATGCTAAATGAAACTTTTTAGTCCCATATTTATTCTGAATATATTCAATCCATCTTCTCCATTCCACAATATATCTCTGTTGCGATTGGTCTTTCAAATATGCTGAAATCTTTGCCATTTCCGCCAAGTTGGAAACTTTCAAAGTCCACTCTTCTATAGTCGGCAATTCCTCCTTCTTCCAATATTGCGCAACTAAAAGTCTTGCTGCTGTAATTAGATGCAACATCAACTTAGTATCTATAACAGTAGTATCTGTAATAATGCCCAATAAAAACAATTGCGGAGAAAACTTTATCCTTTTCTTAAATATCTTTTGCATATTCCACCAAATTTTAATCCAAAAGGCTTTAACTTTTTTACAAGTCCACCATATATGAAAATACGTTGCATCCTCACAACCACACCTCCAACATTTGGGCTGGCAGTTCAGATACATACTTGCTAATTTTTTAGGGTCTAAGTGCCACCTATAAAACATTTTACATTGCATTTTTAAATGTGTTGTTACCTTGCCTTATATGTTGTCTTTTTACAAAAGATATAGCCCCAGCATTCTAGTCTTTGATTCATTCTAGTCTTTGATTACTGTTTGTTGAGGCAGAGATGCCTCTATCATTTTTCATTCAGATTTATAGAGCTAAAAGATGCTGAGAACCAGTACACCTACTGGAGTAATGGATTTCTGTATTTGTGAGAAAATGCAACATACAGAAAGAGACAGCTTAAGTCAAAGTGTTAAAAGTAAAACAGAACTATTGATTTTGCTAAGGCTCCTAGAAACAAATGCTTTCAAAAATGAAAATGTGAACATGTTGGTTCACTTCTTTGACAGATACATATAAATAAGAAACACAGTTGGAAAGACTGTTACTTCCACTGATTCTTGTAAACCAGGGGTCTTCAAACGTGGCTCTTTTATGACTTGTGGACTCCCAGAATTCCTTAGGTAGCGTGCCTGGGTGAAGAATTCTGGGATTTGAAGTCCACAAGTCATAAAAGGGCCACATTTGAAGACCCCTGTTGTAAACGGTTGCAAGACTAAACGCTATTTATATACTAGTTCTTTGGTAGGGTTTCTGACTGTGCCCTTAAGAGTTAGCTGATCTGGAGATTAGACATTAGCATCTCATAAAGCTTATCTTCCTCCTCTGAAAAAAAAACTAAAAAAAATCCTTTCCTTTCATATTTCCTTTCCATTGTATTAATGAGAATGATGAAAATAAAAAGTAGATTAATTTTTTTATGCAGTATTGGAAGTTAAAACACAAGGCAGGGCAGTCGAACTCTCCTGATTGTGGGTTCCAATGACATAATTCAGGCACATGCTCCATAAATGTAATTGCAACATTTGCCTTTCCAAGTCCACGGTTCTTAAATTGCATACCCTGTACAATTTGTAATTGCTTTACACTAATTGCTTCAGGGTTCTTCTCAGATGTTCAAAATCAGTGTTACAGAGGTTGAAAATGAAAGATAAGATATTTATATTGAAATCAAAGAGAAACTAGACCAGCACATAATTTAATGGATAATTTATCCTTACATCTTATCAGATAAGCTACATAGGTAGGCAATAGTCACTCTGCTTTATCAAAGGATAAGTAGGCATTTATTGTACCACCAGATAAAGAAGTGCTGTTACATTTAACCCTCAAGTTGCACCTGTATTTGAGAGGTCTTCCTGTTCCAGTTTTCTTCATGCAACTCCCTTGACCTATTCCAAGAATTTTCTGAGGAGACCTTGATATTTGGGAGGATTCCATGACGTTATGCTATAATATGGTCTCTTTGGTTTGGAAGTACCTAAACCCAGCTGTTGTGGCATCTTATTAATTCAGCAAAATAAAACTGAAGAAAACATTGCATAGTGAAAAATATGAATCTGAAAACCTTTTTATGTTTCTTTTTCTGATCTGCATCTAATATTGTTGTATTTTTAACTGCTTCATTTTTCTTACATAGAAAATCAGTTAAAGAGGGGAAAAGGGACTAGCTGTACAAAGTCTTTTTGACTGGCAGTGGTAGGAATAGGTATGAGCAGATCTATTTCAATTTATTGGAAGATTTGCATATATCTATCCCAAGTGCTGTAAGTTTTGTGTTGCCATTGGCATTTTTCCCCTTCATGTATCTCTTTGTATGCAATGTGCCTTGCAATACAGAATTTTCATCTCTAATGCATACTTTTATATACAGAAGTGTCAAGCATATATTTCTTTCTGAAAATGTATTTGCCAAATATGCACTTCTTTGTGAGAGTATCCAATGATGGATACTCAGCCACAATTCACTGCTGCCTGGCCAAGCCAAATCCATTTTACTATATTTTCCACTGAATTTGGTTAATTTATTTTATACCTCTAGTCAAGGCTTCTCTATCTTGAAGCTGTTTTGATCCACAGATCTACTGAACTTTTCATGCATTTATTTATATATACTATATATGATTGGACTATATTTGTTTTTAAAAAAATCCCTATATTAAAAAGCTTGCAAATTACTATGCAAATTTTTACACCTTAAGCTAATTTGCATAGAGACAAAAAATAGTGGAAAAAAACTAGAAATACTTAGACATAAAGGAACTTTAAATTGTAAGTCTTATATATGGTATACTAATTTAGGAATAAGCTGAATTAATCACCAAAGGATTTCTAAATAAACACACTTAGCTTTTATCAAAAAGAAGGCCAGATATTTGGCCATGTAGGCTATTGGTTAGTTTACATTGACCCAAATGATCTTACTTAGTGTTACTAGATCTGGGCTGTAAGGAGATTGTATTTCTGCTGTTAAAATGGTCTGTTCCCTCTTCTCCTGATAAAACCAAAGATGGTGGTCACAGACAGGAACTTCCCCAGCTCTTATTGCCAGTAGGCACATCTTCTCATGTTTAAGTCCCTGCAATTGCCCAACATGGTGATTCTGGTTTGATTTCAGTGTGAGTCTGGACAACTGGTTTGTATAGCCTTTTATTTCTGACACAGGAACATTAATTTCTCAGAAGACTGGTGCATCTAAATGAATGAGATAAAGAAATTACAACATGCTTGCAGAAAACCACAATGGGTTGTACTGAGAGGTCTGTGGGAGGTTGGGAGAGGTGCTGAGTAGAGAGGCGCTCTATTAATCTGCCTGATAGCTTCAGCCTAAGAGACTTCCCTTCCCTTCCCTTGTCCTGTGGTGGGGACTGCTATTTTGGTTTGAGCTGCAAAAAAGACACCTGCTTATGCTTAGTAGATCTTTTTAGGGGAGAGAGAAAGAGAGGGAGGGAGGTGGGAGAGAGAGATCCATAAGACTACTGATTTCAAATCTCACCTGGGGCCTATGAGAGGAGAAAGATAATCAGAAGGGAGTCTAGTTAATTTGCATGTAAAATCTGTCCTGACTATGAGACAGGGCTTTTCAACCAGTGGTACGGGGACCACCTGTGGTACATTGGCACCTGGCAGGTGGTATGCCAACATACGCTGGATCATGGAGAAAGCTAGAGAGTTCCAGAAAAACATCTACTTTTGCTTCATTGACTATGCTAAAGCCTTTGATTGTGTGGATCATAACAAACTGTGGCAAGTTCTTAAAGAGATGGGCGTACCAGACCATCTTATTTGTCTCTTGAGAAACCTATATGTGGGCCAAGAAGCAACAGTGAGAACTGGACACGGAACCACTGATTGGTTCAAAATTGGGAAAGGAGTCCAAGATCATGGCATCTGGCCCTCTCAATTCCTGGCAAATAGATGGGGAAGAAATGGAGGTAGTGATAGATTTTATTTTCCTGGGCTCCAAGATCACTGCAGATGGGGACTGTAGCCAAGAAATTAAAAGACGCTTGCTCCTCAGGAGGAAAGCCATGGCAAATCTAGACAGCACACTAAAAAGCAGAGACATCACCCTGTCAACAAAAATGCGTATAGTCAAGGCTATGGTTTTCCCAGTTGCAATGTATGGCTGTGAAAGTTGGACCATAAAAAAGGCTGAGCACCAAAGAATTGAAGCCTTTGAACTATGGTGCTGAAAAAGACTCCTGCGAGTCCCTTGGACTGCAAGGCGATCAAACCGGTCAGTCCTAGAGGAGATCAACCCTGACTGCTCTTTAGAAGGCCAGATCCTAAAGCTAAAACTCAAATACTTTGGCCACCTAATGAAAAGGAAGGACTCACTGGAGAAGAGCCTAATGCTGGGAAAGATTGAGGGCAAGAGAAGAAGGGGACGACAGAGAATGAGGTGGCTGGATGGAGTCACTGAAGCAGTAGGCGTGAACTTAAATGGACTCCAGAAGATGGTAGAAGACAGGAAGGCCTGGAGGAACGTTGTCCATAGGTTCGCGATGGATCAGACACGACTTTGCAGCTAACAACAAATGTTTCTTGGCAATTTATGACTCAACAACTAAAAAAAAGGACTTTGGACAAAATTTTATAAATATGACAATATATCACAAACAAACAGCAAAAGTGATTGTAAATGGAGACTATACAGAGAACTTTTATATAAGAAAAGGCACAAGAACAGGATGTCCACTATCCCCATTGTTATTTATTTTAACCTTGGAAGTTTTAAATAGAAATATTAGACAAGATTTAGAAATTAAAGGAGTGGAGATAAAAACTGAAAGCTACAAATTGCAACATTTGCAGACGATTTGGTATTCATCCTAGAGGAACCCTTAGAGATGATTCTTAAATTGTTGGAAAAGGTAGAACAGTTTGGAGAGACAGCAGGATTGGAGTTAATAGAGTAAAAACTAAAGCAATAGTTAAAAATCTTACAGAGAAACAAAAAAAAAGTCAGAAAATATAGTTTTACAAATAGTTAAAAAGGTTAAATATTTGGGAATATATTTGACAGCAAGTTGTTCAATGATAAAAGAAGATAATTATATAAAATTACTGAACCAAATAAAACTTGACTTAGAAAAATGGAAAAATCCGCAATTGTCGATGTTAAGGAGAATTGCTACGGCGAAAATGAATATATTACCAAAAATACTTTTCTTATTCCAAACAATACCTATAAAACTAGATTAATTTTTTTTTGAAGACCGGAATTCCTTAATTTTAAAATTTATCTGGCAAGGAAAGAAAGCTAGAATTAAATTGAAAATGTTACAAGAAGCTAAGGGAAATGAAGGTTTTGGTTTGCCAGACTGTGTATTATATTACCAAGCATCGGTGTTAACTTGGGTAAAAGTGGATAACCCTCAGAAATAAAAAAAATGTTGTATCTAGAGGGACATGACTTACAACTTGGTTGGCATGCTTTCCTATGGTATGGGAAAAATAAAATTCATAAATATTTCCAAAAAACCACTATATTAGAAATGCATTATTACTAATATGGGAAAAAATAAAATGTAAAATATATTTGAAAATTCAAGGATGGCTTTCAACAATGGAAGCATTCCTATACCCAAATTTAGTTAGTCTTGAGAAAATATGGACATATAAAGATATTCTAAACTCTGAAGGGAACTTAAAATATAGACAAGAGATGGAAAATCAGGGTATTGATTTATCATGGTGGTCACATTTACAGACGGAAGTGAGATATGATAAATGTTGTGTTTCGGGTTCGAATGAGCAGGAAAGATGTCAGGCAGATGAGTACAGAGAAACAGCAACTTTATTGATAAGCATAACTGTACTGAGGGGTTAGGGTGTACATGCATTCTTTATATACTTTCTAAGCCTTCAGACAACCAATCAGATTGAACCCATTATTCCCGCTATTTTGGTTCCTGCCTGAATTGTTAGAGCTCAGTACATGTGCTAGAGAACTGTCAGTTCCCAGTAACCCAGTGAATAGGTGTTTCTTCAAACCTCAATACATAACACCCCTTCCCCTTTTAAGGATCGTACAGTATAACTCCATACTATTACAGGTTTACATCTTTCACTCCAACTCCCAATGCACGATTGAATGATTGACCCCATTCAAGGTTAGATATTCCTATAACCCTTATTCAAGGATTATAAAACTCACTCCCAACCACCAATATTTGATTCTGAGTGACTGACCCCACTCAAGGTAATATGCTTATAACCCTTTTCCAAGAATTATATTCTTACTCCAACTCTCCAATATTTGGTTTGAGTGAGTGACCCCACTCAAGGTAGTAGTTTCCATTGCAACCTTCTCAGACGTGCAATGTAAGGGTTGCTGCCAGTAAGATTAAAGACAGACCCTGTTGCTGTTCTGCCAGTAGAGATGTACTAGCAAGTAGTACATAATGACCCAGTATAGGTTAAGAACGCCTCTATGAATAGACCTTCTCCTGTAAGTCCCCTTACAGTATGCTATGCAACATGACACATTAACAAAATCCAAAAAACAAGAGGCATGCCCCCCCACTTGGTGATTCATTACATACTTCTTTCTCTTAATCGACCACATAATCAGCAAGGTGTGCAGGTGGCCTATGAGGCTGTGAGGAACATCTTTGAGGTTCCCCCACTTTGTGGTCTACCAACTTATTAAGCATGCCATGAGATTCTGTGTTCTCCCTAGCTGGAGACTCTGAAGAATTGCTCTGGCTGGCCCTGTCTGGTAGGCCCACCCCAGAGTCAGATCTTGTAGCAGTGTTAGCAAAGTGGTCACTGAAGATTGGCTGATTCGACTGATCAGGGGTTCCTTGTTGCATCCCTGTGCCCTCTTGGTCCTCCTCAGACTCGAACTCAACTGTGTGCTGAAAATGCTGGTAGGGAGAATAAGGGTTAGCCTGTGTGCTAGCTTGCGAACTATGGGAGGGACTATTACCCTCACACTCTCTTAGTGACCATTCTGGAAATCTTTTTCTTAGGTGATCCACGTGCCGTCTTACCAGATGCCCTCCCTCCACCCCTACTGTGTAGGATAGGGGCCCTGATTTGTCAACCACCTTCCCCAGAGCCCACAAGTGTCCTGGTCCATAGTTCCTGGCCCAGACCAAGTCACCAGGTTGTAGCCCCCTTGGGGGTTTGGGTTGAGCAGCATCAGATGCCACTCTGTCAGGGTGAAGTCTGTCCAGTTTAGTGATGAGGCATCTGCCCCAGCGCAGTTCCGCAGGACTTTTCCCTGTGGCTGTACAAGGTGTGGAGTGTTGACAAAGTAAGAAATCTGCAAGTCTGTGGTGCCAGTCACCTGTGATGATGCGCTTGAGTGCATCTTTGGTCGTTCTCACCATTCGTTCTGCTTGTCCATTCGATGATGGGTGGAAGGGTGTGGATGTGGCGTGTCTGATCATGTTTGCTCTGAGGAAAGCCTGAAACTCAGCAGCGGTAAATTGAGCCCCATTATCTGAGATCATGACATCAGGTAGTCCATGTGTAGCAAAAAGTTTCCTCAGCACTTGGAGGGTCCTAGCAGTAGTCATGTTGGGAACTACTTCCAGCCATTTCGAGTGGCTATCCACTACAATTAAGAGAGCTGTCCTTGAAATGGACCAGCGTAATCGATATGGACCCTGGACTAGGGCTTGTGAGTTGCCTTCCACCTGTGGACAGGTGCCTGAGGCATTTCAGGTCTAGACCTTTGGCAAATATAGCTGCTCCTCAACAGCCTTGTCTACCCCAGGCCACCAGAAGTAACTTCTAGCTTTCATGTGCACTATGCCAGGGTGTCCCTCATGTAGGGACTGTAGTACCCTATCTCTCAAAACTAAGGGTATGATGACTCTATTTCCCCATAATAAACATCCTTT
The DNA here is from genome assembly GCA_024449315.1 of Daboia siamensis. Classification (NCBI taxonomy): domain Eukaryota; kingdom Metazoa; phylum Chordata; class Lepidosauria; order Squamata; family Viperidae; genus Daboia; species Daboia siamensis. The sequence continues at coordinate 40,583 of JAKJMR010017830.1, forward strand.
GTGAGCTGATAACTCATGCCTTCTTAGAAAATAAGCTTGGAATTCAGGGCCTGGACTTTTGTCTTGCCATCCTGTGAATACCCATGACAGGACTCTGCTCATAATCTTATCTGAAGCAGTCTCAGCAGCTATGTCCCCTGCATGGAGGAGGAATTCAGGTAACTCCTGTATGGACAGTATTTGTGCAGCAGGGGCTGGATTAGGCTCAATAGACAGTAAGGGTAGCCTACTTAGGCCATCAGCATGGCCCATTTCTTTTCCAGGTTTGTGAATCATTTTAAAATTATAGGCAGACAAAAATATGGACCACCTGAGCATTCTAGGTGATAATATGTGGGGCGTTTGCTTTTCTGTTGTGAAGAAGCCCAAGAGGGGCTTGTGATCAGTGAACACAGTGAATTTTCTACCATATAGATAATCATGAAATTTTTTGATCCCTGCTACTATGGCTAAGGCTTTCTTATCTATTTGTGCATAATTTCTTTCAGCCACTGATAAAGTTCTGGAATAATATGCTATGGGAATTTGCTTCCCATTTTTCTCTAAGTGGCTCAATACAGCTCCCACTCCATAGGGAGAAGCATCACAAGCGATGCAGACAGGCTTGGATTCAATGTAGTGAGTGACAGTTGATTTATCAGACAGCAGACCCTTAAGGTCCTGGAAGCTTCTCTCTGGATAGTTCATTTACAAACAGCTTTTTTTATCAAGCAGCCTATGTAGTGGCTCAGCTATAGCAGCTTTGTGAGGTAGGAAAGTATGGTAAAAGTTTAATAAGCCTAAAAATGCTTGCAGTTCAGCTTTATTCTTAGGACTGGGGGCCATTTAAATTGCCCTAATCTTAGACTCTGTGGGGTGGATTCCGTTTGCATCTATTCGGAATCCCAGAAATTCTGTAGAATCAACCCCTATGCTGCATTTATTTCTTTTTAATTTGATACCTGTGGAACGAAGCCTACTCAGTACAGCCCTGAGTCTATTGGCTAAAACTTCTTCTGTTTCACCTGTGATGAGAACATCATCAAAGTATGGGCACACACGCTGGATGCCCTTCAATGTTTGTTCCATGATTTCCTGAAATATGCCTGGTGCCACACTTATGCCAAATTGCAAACGATTCACTCTAAATGCTCCCTTGTGTGTAACAATAGTTTGAGCTGCTGCTGTAGCCGTGCTAACAGGCAGTTGCTGGTACACCTGTGCCAAATCAAGCTTTGCAAAAATGGTGCCATCTTGAAGGAAAGCGAGAACATGGCCGACCATTGGGACTGGGTAAGCATGCTTATTTAAAGCCTTATTTAGGGTGCATTTATAATCCGCACATATACGGATTTCCCCATTAGATTTAAGTGGGGTAACTATAGGGGTCTCCTATTCCCCCCCTTCTACAGGCTGCAGCACTCCTTGTTCAACTAGTTTGTCCAATTCTGCTTCAATTTTATGTTTCAATGCGAATGGGACTCTTCTTGGTTTAATCCTAAAGGGCATAACGTTCGGGTCTAATTTAAATGAAATGGGGGGCCCTGTGTACGTTATTAGCTTTGAATCGAACATGTCTGCAAATTCTTTGCAGACAGATTCGATGTTACCTCCATGTGTTCGATTAATGCCAGTAATTAAGATTCCTAATGCCTCAAACCAATCTAGCCCTATTAAACTGGTTCGTTGGCCCTCTACCACGATGACATCCAGGTGCCCATGAAACTTTTTAAACTTTACAGACAGGGTGGCCTTCCCCATAATTTTAACCTTGTTGTTCTGAAAATTGGTCAGTATGATACTAGTAGGCCTCAATTTTACCCACTCTTTACTGCAGCCACAAACAAATTTAAAGGTCTCGTATGAGATAATTGAGACTGCTGAGCCAGAGTCTAGTTCCATCTTGCATGGAATGCCTTGTAAATTAATTTCAAGTTTTAGTTTAGGCTTTAGGGGGCAGCGGGCCCCAGTTTGGCAAATAGATCTCTGGCTCTCAAAAAAACCCACACTGGTTGGACTCTGGGCCCCGGTACCTCTTCTTGTCGAGTTCTCCAATTGTTGCTTGAGCTGACCTTCTCTGGAGCGGGCTCGGCACACTACTGCGATGTGTCCTGTTCATCCACAGGCCCGACACGTGGCCTTCCGGAACCTGCAATTCACACGTGCATGGTTGCTGCCGCAACCCAAATATTGAGGGAAAAGAACTGCCTTACGGTTGTTCTCTTGTGATCCAGTCCTCGCTCTTGTGTCCCAGCTAGCTTCTGAAGCTTGTCTATTTTGGCTTCTTCCTCGATTGTGGTTTCATCGTACTTAGCTGTTTCATGGTGAATTGTTTCTTCAGGTTTGAGGGTTTTGGATGTCTGTACTACTTGGAACGTGCCTCTGGCTGCTTCATCAGCCATTATTTCATCTTGCGCGTCGAGTAGCATTAGGTTAGGTCTTGCGAAAAGTCTCTACTGCAGTGCCTTGTCTCGAAGGCCACATACTAGCCGATCCTGTAGGCGTTCGTCCAGGTTGGAAAATCTGCAGATTTGTGTGGCCTGGCATAAGGCTGTGATGAACTCTGATGCAGTTTCCCTGGGGTGTTGCACTCTCTGATCGAATCTTAATCGCCAGGCCATCTTCAACATTCTAGGTTTGAAGTGTCCATTCAGCTTCTGTTTGAGGTTGGCGAACGAAATGGATTCAATTGGTGTTGGGGGAAATAGACTTTCAGCCAAGTCGAATGTCGCAGACCCGCTGATGCAGAGTAGAGTTGCTGCTTTTAGGCCATCTTCTGCGATTTGGTTTGCCCATAAGTAATTTTCTACTTGCCCAAGGTGCGATGGCCACTGCTCAGGGTGGCAGATGTCGAATTCATGGGGCTGGCCGACTTTTGGCATCTTCTTTCTCTTGCATTTGGATCCTGCTCCACAGGCTCATATGGGTGATTCTGAGCACATAGCTGCTAGCGTGCTGATCTAGCCGGCCGACAAGGGGGGGGGGGGAAGATGCCTCTTTCCTCTAGCACATAAAGCTGTTCTCTCATGACTTCAGCTCTAGTGAAGCAGGATCCCACCTTCATCGCCACTGTTGTGTTTCGGGTTCGAATGAGCAGGAAAGATGCCAGGCAGATGAGTACAGAGAAACAGCAACTTTATTGATAACCATAACTGTACTGAGGGGTTAGGGTGTACATGCACTCTTTATATACTTTCTAAGCCTTCAGACAACCAATCAGATTGAGCCCATTATTCCTGCTATTTTGGTTCCCGCCTGAACTGTCAGAGCTCAGTACATGTGCTAGAGAACTGTCAGTTCCCAGTAACCCAGTGAATAGGTGTTTCTTCAAACCTCAATACATAACAATAAAGATGTTAAATTGTATGGATTCTATAAAGGATAGATTTTATGTGTTCAGATATTATTAACCTCTGATGAAAAACTAATTAAAAATGTATAATTTTCTATTAAATTTGAAAATAGAAAATGAATAAGTGAAAGAAACAATGATAACATGGCCAAAGAATTTTAGATACAATATAGATTTAGAGAAATGGCAAAGCCTGTGGGAAAGAAATTATAAATTGACAATGTCAACCTCTTATAAAGAAAACTTATATAAAATGTTTTATAGTGGGATTTGCCACCAGCAAGATTAGCAAAAATGTTTTAAAATATGTTAGATAAAAGTTGGGAATGTAATCATAAACCAGGTACTTATTATCATGTATAGTGGACATGTGTTAAAGCAAAGAAATATTGGACAAAAAATACATACACAGCTAGAAAAGATGTTGGGGAAACATGTAGATTTTAAAACTGAACTTTTTAAAATTAGATATAATGCCAGAAAAGTTTGACAAAGTATATATTTGATTTTACATGTGACAACAGCAGCAAGATTTATATTTACACAATACTGGAAAAATGAAGAAATACCATCAGAGGAAGAAATAATTTTAAAAAAATACTAGACTGTGCAGAAATGGACAGACTTACCTTGAGATTGAAAGAAAAAGTAGAAACAGAATATTTTCAAACTTTGGACTTACTTTATCAATGGTTGGCGAAACAAACTAGGGATTAGGAATCTAATTTATATTAGTGAATAATAAACTCAGACAACACATTTGTTTAATAAGCACTGTTGAATTATATTAAAAAATCAATTATATATATATTGCACTCGTCGTCTTTAGGATGGTGTCTTCGGCTTCGTGTTTGTGCGAGCAAAGCACGAAGCTGAAGACACCAGCCTGAAGATGACGAGTGGGACCTCATCAAAACGTTGCCAAGACACTCTCAATCTTACATGGGAAAAGACCCAAATACGCCAAGACCTACATACCTGTACCCGTGAAAATCTACGAAAACAAATACACACACACACACACACACACACACACACACACACACACACACCCCTGCCTATCTAGGTGCTTGGGAAGGACTCGATAAAAATGTAAAAAAAGAGGCAGATCCAGTCTAAATACTTGACTGATTAGTCAATGAAGAGTAATGATAATTAAAATCTCCATGAAAATGCAAGTGCCGGTAGGTGGGACCAAAGGGAATAGTCAACAATGGTAGGGTCAAAAGTAAGAGGGGCAACTTATTTTTCAATACCAATCAATTGATTTGCCCAGCATACTGCCAGAGGAGGAATATCAGTGGTCAGAGGCTTGAACTAGAGTGCATAGCAGACTTCTTGGTAATAGGCTCCTCAAGCCTGGCATAGATTACATTGAAATAAATGACGTTCTGACTCACAACTTTTATATTCCTAAAAAAGAAATTACATTTTTATCAGTTATGGATGTTATTTTAGATAATATAATACTAACTTATTTGAGCTTATAAATACCTTATTTGATGTGTTTAGTGAAGTATTTCAGTGGTTTCCAACAGATATTAAGTGTATTTCAATTGGGGCTCAGAAATAATCTAAATGGGACTCAGGATAAATTTGAATTTTTAATTAAGTTTTAAAAAATTACCACGTGATAAATAGAGCAATAACCAACATTCCTTTAAAAATGTAAACATGTGTTTTTTTTCTTGTTTCAATCATGGTGAAATCTTGGCCGATTGATGGAGTAATTTGCGGGATTTAAGGTAGAAAGGGGAAAACCACTGAAGTGGCTTATTGGGAACTTATTTGATTTTCCTCAGTGAAGTATCAGTAAAGATGAACAGATTTCACTGAAAGAGAGCTTGTTTTGTCCTACAGCATAGCTAGTAAATGGCCCTCAAGAAGTTGATGGCTGACAGCTCCCAGGATTCTTCCTCCTTCACCATGCTGATGGGGCTTTAGACCAGCAGCCCTTAAGCCTTTGAGCGCAAGGAATGGTTCTGTGGAGAGAGGTTTTTCTGTGGATCAGAGGAGGCATGGTTTCACATGCTGCTTGCATCCCGCGGATAGGGCTTCACTTGTTTGTTTGGCCTAGTTTCTGTTGTGCCGCAGCCCTGTGCTGGTCCACGGACCAGGGGTTGGGGACACTTGCTTTAGACAATTAGGATTAAAATTTTCTGAGAGCTACTAGTTTCTCACCTTACTGTGTGCTTCATCACCTGGAAATACTGAGATCATCACCAATACAATTTCTACTTTACATGAAAAATATATGATATATAGCAAATTAAACTATCCTGGAATATGCTATTGAGTCTTTTTTAAACCACCAGAATGTCAACTATTTTGAAGGACAGAGTAAGGAAAGGAGTAAAGCAAATCTGAACTTGGTTAATGTTATGTATATATGTACATAGGGAATGTTTCACAGAGATAGCCACTGACACCACCAGGTGGCAGGGTGCCCTGTCAGGATTGCAGGGCAGTCTTTGGCGGGAAATCCGGACAATGGGATTGGTTCCAAGTATACCTGGCTAGGTATATAAGAGGGGCAGTTGCCCCTTTGTTTGCCAAGTCTGTGCTACCTCAATAAAGAATGTTATGCTGAACCCTGTTGTCCTGCGTCGTCCATCTTGGCCATGCGGTCCAGAGCCCATGATCTAACAGTTAACTTTTCTTTCTTTTATTAAAAAGGCATGTTTGCCAAGCTTTTTTCTTAATGGAATTTCTTGTGAAGCAAAGAAGTGTAAGAAACACATCAACAGCAATTATGTTATCACATCTTCTTTAATGTTGCTAAAGTGATTGTCTACATCCAGCCATGTATATGCAGCCTAGATCCTAACTCTAACTTTGGATGTGATCATAAAAAATATCAAGATCTATTTACCCTAGCATTAAATTAGTGTTGGAGGTTACTATCTTACATCCAGCAAAAGCTTGTCGCTATCAAAAAGCATTAACTACATTAGGCACCAAATAAGCAGGAATGTTAGATACATGAACTAGGAAACTTGGATCAATATATGCACTGGTATTTATTTTCAAATATATATACATACTTTTCTGAGCTATATATCCTCCCAGTCGTGTATATTCTGTATCAGTAGGTTTTGGTGGGTTCAGATAATTTACTTCCAACTAAATGCTCATAAAATTACAGCTAACTTTACAAGGATGTGACCATTAATACGTATACCCAAGCTCCTGGTTTCTCATACTGGCTGCTCTGAAACATCTAAACAGTACAATTTAAGAGGACAAATTCTGCTCAGTGTTGAATACTTATTCAAGAGTGTTTATGAACAGATCTCCCATATGAGCCTATAATGCAAAAAATATTTTTAATGTCTAGAATGCACTGGCAATATGTACTTTGTTCTGCCTTTATCATTGTTATTTCTTTTCAATTTGCCATGGAGAAAAGTATACCAAGAGCTTAGAATCTTGCATTTAAACAATGTTGTCCAGACAGGTGTTTGCAATAGAATACAGAGAGAATAACATTAAATTGAGTCACAGCATCTAGTGTTAGGAAAATTGATCTTTTCCATGCATCAGCTAAGAAGTGCTACTCAACCACATAATTCTGGGTCTTCCATTCTTCCAATAATGACTGCTAATTTTATTATTTCTTGCATTCTAGTAGGACATCATTAGAAGTCTCCATCTGCAAACAATCAGTGGACCGTGAAATAATAAAATGATGTTTTTCAATTTCTTAAGCTTAAAGAAACATACTCCTCAAAAAAATAAAGGGAACACTTAAACAACACAATGTACTGTATTTAATAGTAGGATGTCTTATTTTGTGTTCTCTTTATTTTTTTGAGCAGTATATTTATAGTTGGTTGATAGTATCCTTTGGTTTTTGAGCAACTTGTATTGTGAGCAATATACTTCAGCACAAAATGCATCACAAACTTAAAGAAGATTTCCAATGGTTTATTGTCATTTACATTTTTTGCTGGCTAAAATATTAAAATCCTTAGAAAATTAAAATAACTTTCCTTTTATTTTCTGAAGAAGAGAAAAGTGAGAGGAAAGATCAAAGGACACAATTGTAAATGAATAATTTAAAGGGAAGAATATCTGTACAAAAGTATACTCCCAATATTTGAAAATATATCTCTTCAAGGAGCAGAATTTTTAAAAGCAAAAGTTCCAGAAAATCCATACTTCTTATACTTTTCCATTTTCCACCTCTCTTGTCTGGTCTTCTTCTTTTCCTTCTTCCATCTTAAGTCCTCCATTTGTTGTTGCAAAAGTTGACACTGGCCCTGATTCAGCTTGATTTTCTTTCTCTAGCAAAACGCTCTTTTGATCAGCAAAATATCTTTTGTAGATCTGGTAAACTAAGGACAATGGCCTGACATGTTAGGAACTGAAATAACAACCACTTACAAAGTCACATTTACTTTGGGACTTTAACAATATTCAACAGTTAGATAAAAAAGTCAAGATGGGAGCCATGACTGTGCAAAAAATTCTGTCCACTTGTTTTAAATGTGCAATACACATAAAAAACAGGCAAAGCTTTCACCATAATATCACAGCTACAATCTTGATTGGCTGTATTCTGTGGATGCTTCTGAATGCTTTACTTCCTTTGTTGGGGTTTTTATTATACGGCATATGTAACCATTAGCTTGAATGTGGTACTTTGAAATGCCCTTGTGTTTTTCTCATATATTCTGTAGCACTTGTCGAATTCCATACACTTTCTCCTAGCAAATGTATTTTTGTGGTTTCTCTTAATTGGCAAAGAATGTGAAGCTTGCACCTTGCAAAGCATCCTCATACATAATTAGTATTTCCAGAAAGGCCTCTGAGCTCCACATTTTGAACAGTATTTCTCAACCTTAGCAACTTTAAAAGGCATGGACTTCAACTCCCAGAAGTCCTCAGCCAGCATGTTGGTTGGGCAGTTCTGGGAGTTGAAGTTCATGTATTTTAATTTTGCTGAGGTTGAGAAATATTGATTTAGAACATAACACTGAGCGGGGTTGCAGCCCATTGTTTTGTTTTGTTTCTGGTAAATGGTAAATGGTAATTTTGTGACTGGCCACACTCCTCAAGGCAACAATTTTTCAGATTGATTTCTACTTTTGTGGTTAATATTGATCAAGCCAGAGAATTATTTTTAGTCACTTTTACAGCTGTCTTTTAAGATCATTATCTTAAACATTGTGTGTTTTATTTTGTTTGGGAGATAATTACAGAAAATATAATCATTCTATGCTGTAGAAGCCTCTGAAATGCCTCTGAAATGATTTCCTAATTTTAAAAACAAAAGTTCCAAACGGGTCATAGGCAAGGTAGCTTACCTCCCAGAATGATTGCTGCAAAAGCAAGCTGGAAAATGGAATAGATGAGTGGAAAAGTAAACATCAGTGCCAGTTCTTCCTGACTGAAGGAGAGCTGCACAATGGTTGTACACAGCTGAGAGTTCTGCATTCCTGTTTCTAGTGCGACTGTACGGCATCTAAAAGAAGTAGTGAAGGGTGGAAAAAGAAATAATCACCAGATTGCTTGAGAAACAGCCTTACTGTAGTAGGAATTGGTCTGCTTAGGAATAATGACCAGTTCTGGAGTAGTTTGACTTCTGCAATCAGTTCTGATAAATCAGTTCTGTTTGGTTGAAGGCCAGAAACTTCCAGGGAGAAAGCTTCTGGCTGGGAGCAGCCAAAGGCTGGAACAATGTCCATGACAACTTGATTTCTGTTACAAAACAAACCCGTGGTCATTTCCAGGGACAAAAATTCTATCTTTTATCAGGATCTGATAAAATTTTCCTTACAGAATATCTGAACTTGCTACTAGCCTTGAACTTCATTGACTAAAAGTCTGGAGCTTAATTAGGTTATTGTGCTTGAGCTTGAACTGATAATCCATTCTGCTCTACTGTGTGATTCCTGGGTCAGAATATAGATAGTGTTTACCTATGTACTGCATGTCTATACTTTGATAATGTCCATTTTACATTCAGGCCAACTCACTGCCAGTATGTAGCCCCAAATTGCATTCTCCAAAAGAATACAGGTCTCAACAAGGTACCCTCCCTGAAACTCGGAAACCCATCATTAGCAGACTCCTTTTGAGTTATATTAGGCTTCTAAAATAGCAGAAAAGGAAGGGCCTTGGTGCTCTCTGAGCTTAGTTGTTTTCTTGCAAATGTTTCATTACCCAAATTATGTAATATCATCAGGGCTAGTGACTTAGCACTGATGATGTTACCTAGTTTGGGTAATGAAACATCTGCAAGAAAACAACCAAAGCTCAGAGAGCACCAAGGATCTTTCATTCTACAAATATTCTCCTTTATTGATACCAGGAAAGGATATGGGGTGTTCTGAGGGAATTTCCTTCCCTAGGCAAATCTAAGGCTGTATCATGAAAATTGTATGCATTTATTTTAATTACTGAACTACATAAGGATTAACTATAAGTATTATAGATTCAGCAAATTATATGAGCTTCCACCTCTCTTTCTTACTGAGAATTATGAATTTATGATGCATCAAAAGTTTCAGTATAAGCTCATTTAAATTGCTCTTGGATCAGAGCTGAGGTTGGAAAAGACTGAACAATTGAGTTGTGAATCAAGTAGAGTTGTTATGATGCTTGTGTAAAGGAAGGTTGGTTTTTTTTTAAATCAGAAAGATTTCAAAAACATGGTTATTTTATAGTTTGGGAATGGCAATAGCTTATATACTGTTAGACTTAAATACTGTTTCACAGTGCTTTGCAGCCCTCTCTAAGAGATTCAATAAGTCAGCATATTGCCCCCAACAATCTGGGTCCTAATTTTACTGACCTTGGAAGGATGGACGGCTGAGTCAACCTTGAGCCAGTGAGGATCGAACTCTGGTAGTCAGTTTTATAAATAACTGATATTTATAAATATCCGTTTATAAAAAAGGGAAGTAGTGAATGACTAGGCTAGGGGCTGTAAATAGAATAGAATAAAGCCAGCCTATAACTCTATGGTTAATTTATTTTCAATTTTTAATTATCTTTTTAAAAGATAGACAATATGGTTTTTGCTAGTCAGGATTATAGTATTAGTTGTGAAACAAACCTTACCTGTGCCAGGATTGGCCAGCAATGCGAGCCAAAAAAAAGCCTAGAGAATAACCAGCAGCTGGAAAGATAGTCCCAATAATCCAGAGTTGAGGAGAAATTGTCCAGGAACTTTGGTATAATACTCCTCCAACCACGGCTATGATCACTATGAGAATACCACCACTTATGGAACCAATCTGAGGGCAAGGGAGAGACTGCATATTTAATATATCACCAGCACAAATTATAACCTTGAAATCTTCCACTGTATATGGTGGAGTCAGGACCGATCCTATTATAGGGTAGACTCTGGCTGCCCAAGTATGGCAATATTACTAACAATAATTGATCAGTATGCCAGGTTATTAAAATTATGACTATATTTTCTGTAACAGTGATAATTTCTCTCTCATGTATCAAAATGACTTGGATTATGTTTAGGTAAAAAAGGAAGAAAGTAAATTTGTAAAACTTTGGGGTTTGAGATGGTCTCTGATAGTCCTTAAAGGGAATAATCATAATCATAATAGTAAAGTTGGAAGGGACCTTGGAGGTCATCTAGGCCAACCCCCTGCTTAGGCAGGAAACCCTATACCATTTCAGGCAAATGGCTGTCCAGTCTCTTCTTAAAAACTTCCAGTGTTGGAACATTCATAGCTTCTTGGGTGACAAATAGATCTCTTAAATAATTAAATTGACATATTTTGTTTATTTCTCCAGCATTCAAATTAAGGGAGCAAAAGTGATTGCTCTAGTATGTTTGTGTATGAATGTATTTGTTTGATTTATAGGGCCACCTATAAATGGCCCTAAAAGGCTGTAGCAACTCTAGACACCCAACAACATATAAAAAACATAGTCACAACAGACAAAAAAACATTAAATATATATGAAGACAGCCAAGGTAAGAAAAAAACTCTATAATACATTCAGATCACAATCATTCCCCAATTATATTTTGAGTATTCTTTGAATAAGTATTCATAATTGTTCAGCCTTACCTTAAGTATAATTTTAGCTAGTTTGGGCCATTGGTGCTTAAATAATATCCCAAAGGAAACAGGAACGACAAGTGCAACCAATGAAATGCCTGGGGAAAAAAACACAGGTTAAATTGGGGAAAAGGCACCTAAGTTGAAAGAAATGAACTATCTTTAAAATGAACTCTCTTTAAAAAAGAAAAGGAGGAAAAAAAATCTCAAAGCTCTTATCCACTAATCAGAATCAGTGTTATGTATGCCATGCTGTACAAGTCAGTTTACTTAACTAAATAGAAATTAATCATATAAATTAGTACGTTATTTCTAAATGGTTCTCCAAATCAGGATTCATAGCAGTAAAATACATGTCCAAATAAAGAAAAAAAGATAAGTTTTTCAGACTATTGTGTAATGTTTCCAGTTTGTTGTGTCAATTATTGTTTGAAATATATAGGGGGCAATATTGTTGACTATGGTCTTGCACAAATTTCCAAACATTGGTATGTTATTCAAAAACCAATGAATCTTGCATATATTAAATAATTTAAAAATAAAATTATAAAATAAAATTAATATGAAAAATGTAACTCCTGTCTAAAAAGAAACCTCTGTATGGTATAAAGTTACATTTTTGAGCACTATTTCTCCATAAAGTACCTGATGGTATAAGAACTCCTGCCTTGGGCAGGGGATTGGAGTAGGAGACCTCCAAGGTCCGTTCCAGCCCTATGATATTATAAATACATCAATTTCTTCTTTAAAAGAAATGTACGTGTCCAATAAGCACCACACAATAATTTAATTTTGTTAATTAAGTTATTAGTTGACCTAATAAAGTTAATTATTTAATTAACTGTGATTTGCATGAAGATGACAAAATGGACTTCCATTGACATTCCCAAACTTAGCACTCTAAATATTTATCTATCTCTACTTATACTTTTAAACACTTAACAGTGTATTTACAAATAATTATTATAGGAGTATCCTTTACAAAACAGTAAATCTTCTAGTACAACAGACAGTTAAGCATGCCAGACTACATCTATATTTTTGGCAAATTATCTTTACTGTTCAACTTCTTGGATAAAGTAATTTTATCATGGATGTAAGGCAATGTACGCCATGGTCTAATTAGGTGCTTTTGGCCAAGCTATTATATATCATAATTCCCTAATAGATGACATTGCACAAAGAGTATTCTATCTTTCCAAATAGTTAAGCCTAAAATCCTCCAGTTATAAGAGGTATCAAATATACAGATCTCAAGAAGATACTTGAAAGAAAGTTTCCATTGGGCAAAGTTTGCTGTTCATTACTGCTCCCAAATGGAAGTTCAGTGTGAATTTCATCTGTAAAATGAAAGCCACCTACTCTGACAACTGGTTCAAAAACAAGGAGATTTTTTTTACCAAGTAAGCCTCCAAAACTGACCACTTACTCCAGAAAATACATCTTAAATATGCCAGATATGGTATATACTATCTGCAATTTCATTTTTAAGGTATTAATTTTCCTTCATATGCTCATCATCTGAGATACACATTTTCAGACCAAGGTATATAACTTATTGCCTCTGGGCACCATCAAAATTTTCCAGAAAAAAGCTGATTTTGACAACTTTGTAATACCCAATTCTTTAATTTTAGTATGGAAGAATCAGGTTTATCAATAATTACCACACATTGTTTGTAAATAGAACTACTTGACATCCATTACTTGTCTTAATCAAGCCATGAATTTTGCTATACTGTCAAACTGAACATGCAAAAACATCCAAGTAGAAATCAATCAAGTTTAGAATAGAATAGAATAGAATAGAATAGAATAGAATAGAATAGAATAGAATAGACCTGGAAGGGACCTTGGAGATCTTCTAGTCCAGCCTCCTGCTCAAGCAGGAGAACCTATATCATTTCAGACAAATGACTTAAAAACCTCCAGAAATTGAGCACCCACAATTTCTGAAGGCAAGCTGTTCCACTGGTTAATTGTCCCCACTGCCAGGAAGTTTTTCCTTAATTCCAGGTTGCTTCTCTCTTTGATCAGTTTTCAACCATTGTTTCTTGTCCTGACCTCTGGTGCTTTGGTGAATAATGTGACCTCCTCTTCTTTGTGGCAGCCCCTCAAATACTGGAATACTGCTATCATGTCTCCCCTATTGCTTCTTTTCTTTTGACTAGCCAAACCCAAGTCCTGCAGCCGTTCTTCGTATGTTTTAGTCAAATTAGTCAAAGAATTGAAGCCTTTGAACTATGGTGCTGGAAAAGACTCCTGCGAGTCCCTTGGACTGCAAGGCGATCAAACCGGTCAGTCCTAGAGGAGATCAACCCTGACTGCTCTTTAGAAGGCCAGATCCTGAAGCTAAAACTCAAATACTTTGGCCACCTAATGAGAAGGAAGGACTCACTGGAGAAGAGCCTAATGCTGGGAAAGATTGAGGGTAATAGAAGAAGGGGACGACAGAGAATGAGGTGGCTGGATGAAGTCACTGAAGCAGTTGGCGTGAGCTTAAATGGACTCCAGAAGATGGTAGAGGACAGGAAGGCCTGGAGGAAAATTGTCCATAGGGTCGCGATGGGTCGGACACGACTTCGCAACTAACAACAACAACAACATTCTACTTGTATGCAGTGCTTTTTTTTGTAAGAAAATGTTGCTGGAACTCACATCTTGTTAATCTTTTATTTACCTTTTGCATGTAGTCAATCAATGTACACACACCCACACACATCAGTTGTGTAATGAAACATAACAGTTGCTGCCCGCAATAAGCAGTCAGCGCATGACCACATGACCAATCACCAGCCGAGCAGTACCCCAAGTCAAGCAGCTGGATGAAGTATATACGCATTGGACTCGATACACAAGCAGCCTGCATGCACCATTTTAATGATTTTGCTGTCAACTTGCTATGCTCGACAGGGCGATTCAAGTCCACATGGACCAAACATCAAATTTTCAAAAGTTACTTTTAAAACTTGGAAAATCCATCAAAAAAAAGGTGCTGGAAATCTGTCCCGGTGAATTAATTGTATGACAAAAAAGCACTGCTTGTATGTGTTTATGAAAGTATATCTCTGCCAAAAGTCATACTCCAGAAAACTGCCAGAGCTTAGAAAAATAGAAAGAAAGAAATGTTATATTAATGACTGATTAAAATAAACTAAAAAGGAGATGAGAGTCTGTTTGGTATAGTATTTAAAGTATCAGGCTAGAAACTGGGATGCTGTGAGTTGTAGTCCCGCTTTAGGTACATTGCCAGCTGGATTTTATTCAGGATGATATTGAGGGTGCTTACTAGGAGCAGGTAGAGGGTTTGTTGAACTGGTGTAATAAATACAGACTGATTTTAAATGTAGATAAAAGAAAAGAGATTATTGTCAATTTCAGAATATTCTGAGACCAGAATAGTTCCATCATGGTTAGCCCTGCATATACATTTAATGAATTAAATACAGAATAGTTGTAAACTTGAAGGCAATATACCACCCTGCAGTAAGTTTCAAAAAAATAAAAGATAAGACTGCTGGTTCTCATTGTCTTTTTGGTTTTAGAGATGATTTGTCACACTGCAGTTGCATTCAATCAGAATCAATGGCTCTTGATTTTAATGGCAGTGTGCCTGCTTATGGAGGCCATCTGCTGACTGACTAGTGAGCTTCCTTGGGCAATTAGTTGGCTACTATAAGTACAGATTACAGGACTAGATGGTCCAGAGGTCAGATCCATCATCCAAAATCAACACTGGCAGAATTCTTTTATTGTGGTTTCTCCAAATTTTGGATTACAACTCCCATCTACTCTGTATGGCATCAGTGATAATTATGGATAATAGATGTTCAAAAACAACAGAAGGGATTTCCAAATGCTCATTCTGCATCTTTCCAAATTGCCTGTCTATTTTATTCCTTCAAGAAATGTGCTATAGACTAGAACTGGGCATGGTAGCAATGAGAGAGATTTGGAAAAACTATTTGGAACTAATTCAGGTGTTTTGCATTGTCTACATCTACAAAGATCAGACTCATGTAGGGCACAGGTGTCAAACTGAATTGCGTCACGTGATGTATTGTGACGTATTGCAATGTTTTTTTTGCCTTTGCGGAGCTGGGTGGGTGTGGGCTGTGCGTGATGCATCTGGCCCACAGGCTGTCAGTTTAACACTCCTGATGTAGGCAATGGTTTTCTCTGTGATGTTTTATAGAAGTTAAGGTTGAAGAAACAGCATGGATAAAGTTGGGATGCTTTTGTACTTCAGTGTTGGGAATACTCTCAAGAATATCATGGGATAGTCAAGAAAATAACAAATGAACAAATCATAAAATAAAGCCATCCAGAGTTTTCAAGGTGCAAATGAACAAGTTCAAATTAGATAAGGTTGTATGGTTAATGATAGGTAGGATGACAGGATATTAATTATGGAACAATGACAGTGCTGTTAATATTAGAGGGGATGAACTGAACTGATATTTGTTGTTAGCTGCGAAGTAGTGTCCAACACATCGTGACCCCATGGACATTGTTCCTCCAGGCCTTCCTGTCCTCTACCATCTTCTGGAGTCCATTTAAGCTCACACCTACTGTTTCAGTGACTCCATCCAGCCACCTCATTCTCTGTCGTCCCTTTCTTCTCTTGCCCTCAATCTTTTCCAGCAATAGGCTCTTCTCCAGTGAGTCCTTCCTTCTCATTACGTGGCCAAAGTATTTCAGTTTCAACTTCAGGATCTGGCCTTCTAAGGAGCAGTCAGGGTTGATCTCCTCTGGGACTGACTGATTTGATCGCCTTGCAGTCCAAGGGACTTGCAGGAGTCTTCTCCAGCACCATAGTTCAAAGAAACTGATATAGATTGTTGTAATTTTATATAAATTTTGGTAAAAACTATGGTTGAAAATAATTGTATTTACTACTACAGTTTGACAACTTTAGACAAAAACCTAACACTCTTGGGAAAAGCAAAAGGATAGAGAAAATGAAAAATAGTAGCAAGTCAATTGAACTCTATTTTTATAGTGATGAGTAACCCTGTTGGAAGACCTGAAGAGTCAGATTGGGGATGTATTAACTAGAGTGAGAAGTTCAGTCTACATGGTTGCTAAGAGTCAATACCAATCTGAAGGCATATAACCAACCAACCAACCAACCAACCAACCAACCAACCAACCAACCATTTTATTCCTTGAACCTTTGGATTTCCTGCAGTTTGATTGGGAAATGGAAAAGAGTTTGAGCTTCAAAGTTTCTGAGCTTAAAATGACTATTTTGAGCATCCTCAGCTTGAAACAAAATATCCTAGAATTTGTCCTGGATTTGTATTACATGCTTGAGATAAAACAATTTCTTTTATTTCATGTTGTTCTGAGGGTGCTTATTTCTATTCTGGGAATTAGTGTATTAATCAATAAATTAGTAGGTATAAATTCCAGTTCTTCAGACATTAGCTACAACTAGTTGAAAAGAGAAAGTGGAGGGGAATTGAGGAATGGCATCTATAAGAACATGTTTAAAGCCTGAAACCATTTTGAACAGCTGGTTTGTGGAGAGAGACACAAGTTGACTGCTGCTTGCTTAATACCTAAGTAGTACTGTTTTTATTCATTGCTATTGAAAGCTTATGGGTTGTAAAATAATGCTGTTATCTTTGTTTTATCCTTTCTTAGGCAGGTTCTAAACTAAAAAGAGTATTGTGTACATCCATCACAGATAGATTTATTTATTTATTTATTTAATTTTATTTATATACCGCCCTTCTCCCGAAGGACTCAGGGCGGTATATAAATAGATTTACTATGCTGTTGAGCTTTCAGGGAACCAAATGAGAAATTATTTTGCTTTCTTTATTTGTTGAGACAAACCTATCTTAATAAATAATAACAGAAAAAATGAAAAAAATTGAACAGTGAATGTGCATTAGAAATAATGTTTTATGGTAGTAGCCATACAAGCGTATTTTTGTTATGTCATTCATGATGTACGTTGAAATGAAATCTATTGTTGCTTCCTTGCTGGGTAGCTGCTTCTTTCCTGGGCTCTATAGCTTTTTTTCCAGGGCTGGTTTATTTATTTATTATTTATTAAATTTATTTGCTTGAAAAATGTGTGTTTAAAAATTATTTGCCATGGAGATGTTTTAAATATTGTTCTTTCAAAATGGAAATTGAATGTAGGTAGCGCTTAATGTGGATTACTTATAGGGATATAGTTAATAATAATAATAAACCTTTATTGCCAAAGTACAACATGTGTACATTGAGATTAGCTGAGCCTCCCCCTGTGCTCTCTCCCCCCAACACGCAGTGACAACAAACCCTCCATCCTACCACACCATGTGAACCAACTACACCACACACCGGCCTCCCAAAATGAAGGAATAATGGACTTGTTTCAAGTTCCCATTATTCACTTGGGGGAATTATTCAAAAATGCATAAATCCTGGCTACATTCCAGACTATAGGAATATGAGTTTTAAAACTAAGTTGTGATTTAACCTTATAATTGAGGTCATTTTGCTATTTGGGCAGAATTAGGTGTGCAGACTACAAAATAAATCTCCATCCAACTCCCAGACTAAAATGAATGGAGACTCTGTCAGTCAATGTCAGAAATGTTATACTATATGCATAGTGCAATATTGCTTATTTGAGTTTTCAAAAATCTCTGCAGTTTACTAATGATAAGTACCTGCAGACCAAGACTTTGTTTAGCCACCAACAAATGGCAAACAAACAGGCTTCTTCAGCATGTTTCCACCCAATATGGTCCTGAGCTTTCTTTTCCGAATTGGGCCCGTGATACTTGCTGATGTCATCAAACCATCTTGTTTTAGATATCTTTCGTGGATGCTTTTTATCAAGTGGGACCCATTCTAGGACTGCCTTGGTCCACCTGCTATCAGTTCTTCTTGTTATGTGATCAGCCGATTTCCATTTCATTTTTTATATCTGGAGAAGAACTAGAAGTACTAGACCACTATATATACCTTGGCCAACAGATCTCAGTGGAAGGTGATACAACAAAGGAAATTGAATGGCATGTTAAATATGGCTGGCAGGCATTTGGCAAGCTAAGCATAATTTTCAAGGACAGCCTCACCCAATGCCTGAAGAGAAAAGTTTTCAATCAGTGTGTGCTACTTGCTCTAACATATGCGGGTGGAACATGGACACTACCCTCACAAACAATACAAAAGCTATGAGTGGCGCAAAGAGCCATGGAAAGATATATGCTCAGCATCACAAGACAAAATAGGAAGACTTGCACATGGATTAGAGAACAAACAAAAGTATATGGTATCATCAAGAGAGTATAAGAATTAAAAAAAAAAGAACACACCCAGACAGATCCATTATAACAGTGGAAATGTATGCATCAAATTATCATCATTGTTCACTTTTTGGTTTTCCAATCCTTTTTAATGGATTGGGTTTGCAAGTTCTTAGAGAAGGTTGGAACACAAGTTTTTCCATGTTTCTACAGTTAACCCAAAATAATAGAGCAGTTTAAACCGTAGAATTTGCTATCTGAACTTATCTTGGTGCAGTCAAATCTTAACATTTTTTTAAAGTGAGAACACATAAGTCCTATTTTTTTTAAAGTAAAACACATTTTACAGAAATGTTTGTGCCATTTCTTCCAGAGGGTATAAATCCATATTCTTTTGTTGTTCAATCACTAAGTCACATCTGATTCTTCGGAACCCCATGGATCATAGTAGGCCTCCTTGTCTTCCTTTGTCTCCTGGAGTTGGCCCAAATTCATGCTCATTGCATTGATGACACTAACTAAACATTTCATCCTCTGCCGTACCCTTCTCCTTTTGCCTTCAATCTTTCCCAACATCCATATTTTTAATATGACTTAATTTTATGATGTTAATCCTTGTCAACAATTGTAAGTATAATTACAATATCATAGATTTTCACTGACAAGGAGGCATGAACAATATTGGTTGTTTGAACTCCCAACTGGGCTTATATGTGACTGTTGAAAATGCATCATATGTCTTCCCGGCAACTGAGTGTTTACTTTGGGGAGTTAGTTTCAACTTTATGCCATTCCTGATTCTGTCAATTGCATAAAAAGATGCCAAGCATCTGTTTTGAGAGAAGTCCTAAAGCTTCAGACTAATTAACCCAAAGTATAAAACCATGGTGGTTATGAGTGATTTTCTAAGGCAGACTTTAGTTGTAAAAATGGATCTTGGAATGATTGTGGAAGAAAAAGAGGCACATTTAGCTTACCAATGCTGTCATAGGGGATGTTAACGGAGTTGACATCTGTCCAAATCCTGGTGTAGGCAAAGACACAAAGCGGCATCATTCCCATGGCCAGCAGGGTTGAACATGTTGTCATACTGATGCTGAAAAAGAATCATTCATTGTTATTGTTGTTATCATGTTAGCTTCAAATATTTTGTGGATGCTAAATTGTGATTTCTCACAAAAGTATACTTATTTTCAAGTTCCAGATATAGTTCCAGAATGATGTTTGTCTTGTCATCAATACAGATAGTCCTTGACTTTCTACCAGCCACTCAGCAATGGTTCAAAGTTACGACTACTTGAAAAAGGGGAGTAATGATCTGACTCTGAAGTTCTGACAGTTAGCTGCCTCACCCAGTCAGATGACCACTCTTTGGGTGCTTGGCAACACAACCACATTTACAGCCATTTGCAGCATGTCTCAATCACTGATCATGTTTTATGAAAGTTTTGTTGAAAAATGGCACTTTTTGGGAAAACTGCACCATAACAAACAATTGGTTTGCTTAACAGCCATGGCAATCACTTAAATACTGTGGCGTTCACATTTATGACTGTGGCATTAGCTTAATGACTGGTGAAAAAATGTAAAATTTAGTAGTTTTACAACCATTACAACTTACAACCATAATGGGCAGGCTCCATTACAGCCATAACTCAGAGACTACCTGCAATGGTATAACGCCTATAAATAACAATAGCAATTTTGTAAAGTAACAGAAATATCATAAAGGAATCTCAAGTGATTTTTCTCTTGTTATGTTCAGTTGGCCCCTGCTGAACTTTAGAAAGACTTTGAAACCTTGGCTATGGGGACCAAGATGAGGGAGGGTATCAGGAGATTCTATGAATGTGGCTCAGGTAGCCAGCCTATTATTATTTATTGCTGACTGTTGTTTTTGATCTTGGTTGTTTGCTGCTCAAGTCACCCAGAATCATTTTGTTTAAATTGGCTATATAAACTCTTCAAATAAATAAATAAGAAAACTTTATCATGCATTCACTCTGCATTTTTGAGAGAATTGTAGGAAGAGAGATCCTAATGTCATTTAATATCTGTTTCAGTATTTTCAAGGCATAACACACACACACACACACACACACACACACACACACAGAGAGAGAGAGAGAGAGAGAGAGAGAGAGAGAGAGAGAGAGAGAGA
>JAKJMR010017830.1:61376-75073 GCA_024449315.1 Daboia siamensis
AGAGAGAGAGAGAGAGAGAGAGAGAGAGAGAGAGAGAGAGAGAGAGAATATACAAAGACAATATTTGATGATGCAAAAAGACAAATGAACTGTCCAATGTCAAAAAATATTTTAAGTGGTAGGACTAGGAATTGATAGTCTGAAAGGATTCATAAATATAGGAATTTTGAAACAGAGATCCCAAGGATAGTGAAAATGGAAATACTGTAAATTAAAAACTGAGAAATCATAAGTTGAAGCTTAAGGATTACATATTTATTGGAAAATAATGGAAATTATGTCTGAATATGCATATCTAAGTATTGACAAGTTGAATTTGTGTGTGAATAAGCCTTGCTGAACCCTACTTCTTTATTTTCAAAGTAAATATAAGAATTGCATTAATAAAGCTCATTTTTCTCACTGTAGTGTAATATCCCAAAAATTAAGCATTTACAAAATATTACTGGAGAAGAGGGACTAAAAATAAACAGCTTCTTATTCTTTCATTTGGCCTATTAAGGATCACAAACAATAATTAATTACAATTGGGAGGGAAGGGAAACAAAATATAGACAGAAAATCTGTACATGGTCTGATTCTGTTAAACAGTTAAGCCAGACATTTGTTATTATGGGAAATATAACTTATTTACTGTATGTAACCTGGGCTCACTTAAACTTACTTGGAATTAAGTCCCAGTGAGTACAATAGGCTCTGCAGCTGAATAAAACATGGACAGGATTTCATTGAAAGCAGCAATCTATTTGTGTGGGTGACAATTTAATTAAACTAATTAGTGCAGGAAAACTGTTTTAAAAGTATCTGGACAAAATCCCAATTGCTTCTAACAAAAACAGAATGGAACATGATTAATGTATAAGTATTGCTAGTATTTGTGAATGATAACCTTTTAAAAATCCAAAAATATTTGAATTTTAAAACGCCTATTAGCACCAGCACTGATGATGTTACATAGTTTGGGTAATAAAACATCCGCAAGAAAACAGCCAAGCTGAGAGAGCACCAAGGACCTCTCACAATATCTATTCTCAAGTTATTTTGAAACAGAGTATTCCTGTTAATAGCAACGTGTGTACTGGAAAATTCCTATGATTTAATGTAGAGAATACAAATGTTGTGCGGGGGCTATAATGCAGGCATTTTCCATATGCCAATCCATATGCATCCTCATATAGAACCTTACATACATGTAATTTGATAAATATTGCAGGTCACCTGTGAATAGTTCAATGGAATGAATATATATTTCTGAATTGGCTCTTCTGAGCCCAGCTTTCAAAATCAATTTAATAGTTTTGCACTGGTAAGAAAAAAGAACAACTTCCAAATCAGAAGTTATATCCTGCCAAATTTTACTTGTGCTAATACAGATTTTGGATTGGTTTAAGATTCTGAATATATCTACAGTTGTGCTGGATCAGATCACACATATATATTGGTAGCAGCAAGCAGGATCTGACTTTGGACTGCATTCCTTTTATTTGTATAATAAGATTAATTCGGTTACCCTTTATGTTCTAGCTATCTATCTTAATGACTAAAAGAAAATGAAGCAGCAAAATAGCCACAACCCTAGAATGAGTCATGCACCAGGTTCAGGAAAGTACCTGCCAACTTTTCAAAACCTTTGATCAAAATATGTAAAAATTAGAACTGAAATATATAAATGTGCTTCTAATATTTTCCCTCTCTTGATCTTCTTTCTCCTCTTTGTTCCAGTTGTGCTTTTGTTTTGTTTTGTTCTTCCTAAATTCAGTGGTGCCTAGCATTCTCAAAAACCCCTTCTTTTCTGAATTTTGGAATTCATCCACCCTTCAATTTCCATTCACCTTTTTTGCCATCTCTACTCCTATGACCTGAGTTGAAAAGTTCTCTTTTACTCCTCCAACTTTGCCCTACTTGCACTGATTTTTCACTTTAATCTAATTCATTGCTCTGTATTTTAAACTGAGGATGGAGGAATTCATTTTCTCCATTTGGAATTCACTGTATTTCTGCTATTCCCAATGAAAGCACTTGAACACTTTGATTTGGTGTCCTCTCTGTCTCTCTTTCTTGCTCTGTCAATATAACTATTTATTTTGAAAAGACTGATAGTAGCAGTTAAATACATCAAGATGCTCTATTGCCAAGATTTAAAGTGGGTATATCTGCAAATGCAGTTGTGTTCAAGCCATTCTGTTAAGAGTGTTTTCTAATAAGGTTGAAGGTGCAGAGCAATATTTTTAAGTACAATGTTTTATTAAGAGATATAATGCATTATGTTTGTTAGATTACAACTTCTACTGATTTCAGTGGGTTCTCTCACTAATAAACATGCACAAAGTAGCAGTTTTAAAGTTTATTTTTTAAAAAAAATATGACACAAACTTAAACTCTGAGAAAAGCAAACCACTCTTACCTTAGGTCCATGTCACCATCCACCCAGTAAGCTAAAATGTTAGAAGCTGTTCCACCAGGACAACATCCCATGATGATCACTGCAACAGCTTGAATTGGAAGCACATCAAAAGCAAATGCCAGTGTAAAACCCAAGAGAGGCATGATTCCAAACTGGCAAAGGATACCCACAATGATACCCCAAGGCTTTTTTAGGTGTCCTAAAAATTTCTTCAGTTCCACATTGCAGCCCATGGAGAACATCACTAGTGCCAGCATAACAGTTAGGACAGTACTTAAAACTGTACTCAAAACTTCGTTGAAATTATCTGGTGGCTTTAAGCAGGATGTCCCTTTGCAGATGGTGGCATTTCTAGAACAGTGTGAAAAATTCCAAGTTGATTGTGTTGTTAGAAATGCAGAGGTTAAAATACCAGATTCCCTTGAATGGTCCTCCTGCATTTTGAAGGGGAAGAAATGTTTGTCCAGGCTGTCATGCACTATATTGAAACTAGTCTTCCTCAGTGTCTCATTATAAATGACTAGGGGCAATAAAGAAGATGATAATGCTGGAATTTGGCAGTTGCTAAGGTTTAGAGCTGAGTTGCTGAGTCACAATATTTCCCTAGTGCAAATTCATTTATTCACTGTGAATCAATCATTTATTTTCAGAATAGGTGAGGTTTCATACCAAATTAATATTTAAACATAATGAGTAACAAGCAAAAAATAACTAATATATTACATGAGGATCAAAGAGTAACTGTGAGCATCTCTCTTTAATATCTATCTCTTCGCCACCCCTTAATTTTCAGCCAACTGTACTGTGAAAAATTATTTGCCCCCTTTTGGATTTCCTGAATTTTTCCATATCTTTGCTATCACTTTCTCATGTGGGTCTTTTTGACTTACAATGGAAGTCTGAATGAAAAAAAAAAAATCAAAGTTTTCTGTCAGTTTTATTTACTTCATCCAATATACTGATGTATTGCTAGATTAAAAATATGTTGTGGTTTCATACTAAAGCACTGTGCTGAAACATATACTATATTTCCACCCTTTTTAAAGTGAGAAAAGGTGATTTATTACTGCCGTTTCCTTATCTAAAATTAGATATTAGATAGAATTGGAATTAGAATTTTCTTGTCTTGCATGAAGAAAAGATAATCCATTGAAATCAGGGCTAATCATCTTGATTATCTGATATCCTCTTAGTTCAGAGACAACTCACTATCCACATTTGGACAACACTGTCTTTAAAAAAAATGAAATAAAACAGTCTCAGTCCTCACAAATGTTGGGATTCCAGGGATTCAGCAAATGCCATCTTATGTTACCAATGATGATGCTCAGCTGGGTGGCAAACAGGTTGATGAGATTAATCAAGACTGCAACTTCTCATTGTCAGTATGTTATTGTGTCCATTTGCAATAACTTTCCATTGGAGGTGGGGCCAGTAATTAAGATGGGAGTGCCCTTTTGCTCTTCTAACTCTACTGTCCGCTCATAAAAATCAGCATTACCTTTCAGATTACATTCAGCCTGGGGCCATCATATATATGTTGGGAACTGGAATAATGTAGGTGATGTTGCTGCTCAGGTTAGATGTGCCTCAAAGTTCTCACTGTGTGAGAAACAAGGAATAAGATCACTCAGCAACTAGCACATGGTAGAACTTAGTACTTGCTCCTAATATCTGTTTTTGAGATTGCAGTGAATGGCACTTAAAAACAACTGTCAAAATTGTATTTCTTGACGCAGAATCTGTAGGTCTAAAATGTGAGTTAACTTCTGGAGTGCAAAAATACTGGGACCCTGTTGCACTGGTTTTTCACAGGATAGTAGGGATTAGAAAATGGTTTGGTCCAAAACATTTGGAATACAAAATCTGTTTCAATTCTAAGGTGAAGTATGTGGGTCCCCTGGTAGATGGAAAGCAAAAGATAAATAAAGTTGGCAGTCTTTATATTAACAAGCTAGAGATAATTTTAGGTGCTGTATTGATTGTACCCAAATTGTAATTTTTAGATCATGCTTACATTCCATCAAAGGCTATAATGAAGGATAGACATTACGTGACATCAACCATATTCTTCTACCTTTTGAATAGTTTTTTTCACTATTATTTTATTAAAAATGTTTGAAAACTCAGTTTAGACATCAGTTTAAGCACCATTTCTGCTTGTATTGTCTTCATCATCAATATACTAGTTTAACAATCTAAAGTCACTATGTACATTTGTTAAATATGTTTTTTAAACTTAAGACATAGGAAATGGTATTTTGTTAAACATTTACATAGTAATATGCCATTTCCTGTGTGTTAAATTTGAAAAGTGTCACAATGTTAGAGGAAAAGAACCTCAAATGCTCTGCATTAAGTGGTAGGTTAAACCCTCAATGATAATCCATTATAAGCAGCATCAAAAATTTTTAAAAATCAGGTTGCCTTGTGGCAAACATGATTTTATAAAGTAGAAAGTTTTTTAAAATGGAAAATGGGTGCTGAGAGCCTTCTTTTTTAATCAGATGGGGCATAAATAGATTATGTTTATAACAATGGTTGAAATGTGGCGATGGCAGAACAGGTCTCAGTGAAATTTATAGGGAATATAGCACAAAATAAGCAAGTGGGAAAATACCAGAGAAAATAATCCCAGTCTAAACTATTCTGACAT
Organism: Daboia siamensis; assembly: GCA_024449315.1. Lineage (NCBI taxonomy): Eukaryota > Metazoa > Chordata > Lepidosauria > Squamata > Viperidae > Daboia > Daboia siamensis. The sequence goes on from JAKJMR010017830.1 coordinate 66,437, forward strand.
AAAGGTTGCTTATGACTTTCCCAGCATGTCAGCAGAATAAACCTATTTTTCATTTAAATGATACCTTTATTGAAATAAATTAATGTACCATATAGTTTAGATTCTGCCATGCATAAACTGCATCTCTTTGAATACTTTGCTTTGAAGACAAAGACCCAAAATTTCATCTTGGGTAGTATAATAAGATGATGCCTGTTTGAGTGGAGTGTAGATGATTTCTCCAGTAGGATTCACAACTGAAGTTGTGCTTAGCATTATGCCTCAAACCTATCTTGTATTACCTACTGTAATATTTTCTCTGTAGCATAACAGAGGCAGGCTGTTTTGACATTTCCAACCATTTTCTACAACATCAGTCTTTTCTGTTAGTAAAATGGATTGGTGTGTGTGTGGGTTTGTTTTGTGGACAAAATTAGGCCACTGAGAAGTAAACACCTAAGAGATCTCATAAACAGGGAAGTAAAATTTATGAGAAGCTGATGTATTTTACTTTAAATTTTATATTTTTGAAGATATTTACCTTACATTAATAGATGTATTATGTTACGGTGTTTTAAATTTTGGGATTGGGATTTCAGTGTTATTTCATAAGGAAAATATACCTCAGAGTGATCACTTTGGTAGAATGTAGTTTTTGTCTCATATTAAAATGATTTATCTTAACATATTTACATATAGATGTACTTAGTCATAAAAATGTTAGTTTATGCAATATTTTCTAACTCAGCGTCCCATTTCTGGCTGTCCACCACAGCTAGTAGCTTTTTTTCCTCACATATATTGTTAATAAGTTGCTGATATCAACAGAAAGATATTTAAGGTGTTGGGAAAAATCTGAAAAATACCGTAGGTGAAGCCAAGCAGTGCAGAAATAATTTGAGCTGCATCAGTAACAAATCTAAGTTAGTTCAGTTAGTTAGAAATAGAGAGTGACCTGCAAAACTTATATATCTAGAATAGGACAAATGGCATCTAAAAAAAAAAGATTGAGCTCTACAATGCTCTCTGTTCTATCCCTAAAATCTTTATAAGTATTTGTCTGGTCGTGAAGGGTAGCAAGCTTTTGCATGAAGATATTATGAATGGTGGCTTACCCACATATCAGAATCCCAATTGTAAAAGTTTCTAGAATGTGTGGAAAAGTATATACACATCTGATGCTTCCTGAACCGAGATCACTGTGTAAGCTTGTGAATGAAGGGCTTGGAAAAGTCAAACAATGTTAATATTTCAGCATCTTCTACACCATAGATAAGGGGAGTCGGAATGAAAGAAACACAATGCAAGCCTTGCCCCCCTTTTTATGTACATCAAGACAGCCCAAAGACCCTAATAGACATACAGAAACTTCTGCTTTTTTCTGCAAGAGGGGAGGTCATGATGATGCGTTATGAGGCAAATATTAATACAACTTTTTTAAAAAATGAACTCAAACCTTGTTAGGCAAAAAGCTATAGTACTGATTGATTACTGAGTAAAATGATTCAGGGCATAAAACAGATTTTAATGATTTAAAATTATTTTATTGGATTAGAGTACAAGAACAAAAGCAAGCATGTTCCTTTTCTTGAGTAATATCCTTGGACTTTGATATTTAAGAGACTATGAAACCTATCCTAGCCTTTGCTTGAAAGTTATAGTTTTACTTTATAACCATCATCAAGAACTGCTGAATCAATTTATAAAATCCATGATATCAGACTAGTAAAACAAATGTACTCTTGCTTTCTTTATTTTCAGAAAGGCATCTGATAACTTAATTTTGGCAAATCATTTTTAGCAAAATATTGAGTCCATTGGAATGTATAAAAAATACAACTATTGTTCTAAAGTAAGTTTCAGTGCACACTTTTCTTGGTCCAAAGGCTGAGCTCAATTTAATTTAAAAATTGCTGAATTATATGTGTGATCTGACACAGAATATTTCTGGCTTGGCAATTCTTCATTGAGATGGACACTTGTGAGATATGGAGTTTCCAACTGTAATCCAATGTTAGAAACAGGGTTACAAATGGGATTGAGATACTACTGGGATTCAGATGGTATATAATGCCCCCATCTAAATTAACAGAGTCAGTGTTGAATTAGCAATTTGGGCTTAGACTGCTTGAAAGACTGTCTCAAACTATAACACTGAACATTAGAGAGAAACTTATTTGTCTGCCTGGCATAAGTGTTAGTTAAATGAGCACAACAGTTAAGATCTTCTTGGTAGCATCTCTCTGATGCTTTCTAAACTGATAAACTGATACTTAAGAGGCTCCTTCATTAAATATAGTGCTACTGTTCCTGGATTGCAAAAGTATAATTAGATGGTAGGAAAAAAAGAGTTCTCTGCATCTTTCTGCAACTTCTGCATTTAGTTACCGTACAGAGTTAAAATATTGTAGCCCTGCTTTAAAGCAGATCTAAATAATTACTACTAACTATTATGGCATGTATTGAGTTGGGGCATAAATGGGCCATTATGCATGTGGTGCTCAAAATTAATCTTTGAGTGTAATGATGATATTATCATTATTTGAAATATTCATAGTTTATCCTTAACTTATTTCATAGATTTCAATTTTCCTTAGATTTTTAGAGCATGAATCACTATTAAACTATGACCATCTTCAAGTGAGATGCGGTGTCTCTCTTCCCCACTCAAAGCTATTCAAAGGTAATTGGACAATGAGAGGTGAATTATTCTAAAGACTGTGGATATCAAGAAGGTCCTTGAATCAGTGTTACAATGTTCAAACAAAGCAATATTCCTCAGAGCCCAGAGATAAAGCTGACAGTTTATTCATATGCATTGACTGAATTCCTGCAACCAAAACTCTATGTCTCTTTTCACAAAAATAGACTGATATTCAGTAAGTAAGCAAGGGAACCTTTTTGGGGATATATTAAATTTACAAATACCTCAAGATCTCTCTGCTATACATGACAGTATACATGACTAGTTCCAAAACAAACAAAAATAAACAGCTTATAGAATCCAGTCAGATGTTACCCAAACACAGGATAATTGCAAAGACTGTTGGAGCAGATATCTAAAGGTGAAATGCCTATTATGTAAGACTTTATGTAAATGGGTTCTGCAAAATATTTTTGGAAGCTGCTAAGAATTGGTTAAAAGATAGGTAAAGGTAAAGGTAAAGGTTCCCCCGCACATGCATGCTAGTCGTTTCTGACTCTAGGGGCTGGTGCTCATCTCCGTTTCAAAGCCGAAGAGTCAGCGCTTGTCCGAGGACGTCTCTGTGGTCATGTGGCCGGCATGACTAAATGCCAAAGGCGCATGGAATGCTGTTACCTTCCCACCATAGTGGTCCCTATTTTTCTACTTGCATTTTTATGTGCTTTTGAACTGCTAGGTTGGCAGAAGCTGGGATGAGTAACAGGCGCTCACTCTGTTATGCACCACTCGGGATTCGACCCACCAAACTGCCGACCTTCTGATCGACAAGCTTAGTGTCTTAACCCACTGAGCCACTATATAAATGTTAATTTAGGCCACTATATAAATGTCTAGTCATGTCCAGCTCTAGGGGTGGCATTCATCTCGTTTCTTAGCTGAGGGAAGCAGCGTTGGCTGGAGATATTTCTGTGGTCATGTGGCCAACATGACTCTACACTGAAACACATAGAGTGCTGCTACCTTCCCACTGAAGTGATACCTATTTATCTATCCACATTTGCATATTTTCAAACTGCTAGGTGGGCAGGAGTTGGGGCAAGTAGTGGGAGCTCTCCCTGTTGTGCAGCATTCAGTTTTCAAACTTGGGCTAGACAAACTTCTCTGAGCCATCGTGCCCCCACACATAAATGTTATAGTTAAATAATTCTATGAATAGAATTTAGATTACTTTCAGTTAAAGCTTGTACCTGTATAAATAAGGTACTGATCAGTGTTTATAAAATAATCTTCTCTCTCTCAAAAAAGTCCATATTCATTGTCCTGCAATGTTTGGATCTGTTAATTCAGCAAAGCATCTAGAAATAAATCTCTTTTATGTGAGTTAAAGGTATTTGGATAAGTATTCACTCTCAGGTTTATTCCTTTAGAATCTGAGGAAGAGTTGATTTGTAGTTTAGAATTAAGAGAGTTATGAATCTTATCATGTCATCTACTAGGTTCTCGACTTGGTATGACAGGTATGAATTTGGCCCATAAAAAAGCTGGCTCACTATAATTTCCTAAAAGGCAAACATTTACAGCTTTAAGATCCCATCCACAGCAATGACTAAGGGTAGAAATCAGGAAATGCTTGTTAAATAAAGGCTCTGACCTTGAGGTTATTCCCAAACTGAGGAACCACATTGCTTTTGTCCTGCTTATGTAGTTGTCTGGGAAAAAGGTATTGAAAAAAGCTGAAAAAAATCTCTTAGCTTAGTTTAGCTGAAAAAAACCACTTCTTTCTAACAAAATAGTGTCACAGTTGTACAATTTTATTTGCACCCTCTCCTCAAATGATTCCTGTAATTCAGATATGTCGAACACAAGGCCCGGGGGCCGCATCTGGCCCACGAAGTGGTTTTATGTGGCCCGCGAAGCCATCCTGGAAACAGTGAGGGAATGGTCCCCACTGCCTTGGCCCTGGCCCAGAGACCACCCTCCTGCCAGAGACCCTCAGATCTGTCCCACTCCTGCCCAGGCCCCCACAGACACCCTTGTAGAGCTGGCCATGCCCATCCAGTAGGCCATATGCACTCTAGCCACGCCCACCCACTAGGCCACACCCACCCTGGCCATACCCACCTGGCCCCCTGAGGGCAACTGCAATGCTGATGTGGCCCTCAATGAAATTGAGTTTGACACCCCTGTTGTAATTCATACAGCAATGGTAGAAAGTAGGGATTTGGTGCTGAATTAAGGTCTCCTGTTTTAACTGTATTTCTTTCTTTATTTATTTTAGTGTTAATGAATATAATGGTTTATGGGTATACATTTTTATTAAATAAACTTGAAACTTACGTATTAAAAAATACACAAAAGTGGAACAATCCCATCTCTGTTAAGTTTTTTTGAGGCTCACAAATATATCTTAAAATTCTTGAAAATAAATAAATAATTCTAGAAATGTCTCCACTCAGTGAGCATCCTAGAATTTCATGACTTTTTTTGAACTATTACTTTTTTTCTTTGTGTTTAGGTATTGATTTATTCCTAAAAGGATTAGTGTTTTGCTTTCATGACGACATTATAATGGAAGAACATAAAATTCTAATTAATAAGTTAATATAAAAATAAAATCTTACTCTCATGAACACACACACACACACACACACACACACACACACACACACACACACAGAGATCCACTTTAGCTGCATCAGTAATTAAAATAAATCCATCATGCCTGTACCAAGATGCAACCAATTAATCTGAGTTACAAGCTCCAATTAGATCTTACTGATGGACTATATTTTACCAGACAAATTGGCTTGTTTAGTGGCTCTTTGTGTTTTCTGAACATGCTGTAATTTAATGTTAAGACCTTGATTTTGTTATTTTGCAAGGTAGCTTGGAACTAATTGTACATAATCTCTCCACAATTCAATTAGAGCAAATTCTGCTTCATTCAAATCTTTAACCTGAAAGACTATAATTAATTCTGGAAACTTTAAAGGAAAAGAGAAAGTAAACAATAAAGAAAAGAGAAGCAGTTGGACAACAGAAAACAACAGCATTTGAGAGCTGGAGAAGTTAACGTAGAATGAAGGTCCAACTAAGTATGCCCTTTTTTGATCTTCCATCAGTATAGTTTTCATGTTTGATGCATTCTAGAAGGGATTACTATCAGTTCTCAAACAAAATGAAGTTATAGTGAATATTAATTCACATTGGTTAAGCTCTGGGGTTATGAAGAGATACAATTATATTAAAATTGTTGGATTTTTTGGATCAATGACTGTAACATAGTGGTTCTGTTTTAATTATTGTATAAACCTCTGCTTTTTTGTATTCATCAAAATACAAAGCACCAATGATTATCTTGAAAACTGAAATAGACCAAGTTATTTCTGAGAGTGCTTTATTTTCTAGCTCTTATCTGCTAGATAATATCTTATTAACTGTAGTTGGGCAGTTCCAGGGCTATTTGACAGTGACTGGAGACCTGGCTAAACTGAAGATGTCCCTCAATTTTGGACGATAAAGGGAGGGAGAAGCTTCTTGTGGTTCTTACATAGTCTTTAAAAATTACTGCTATGGTCAGGATGTCAACTGGTATTTTATTATTTTAATTATTTTACCCATTTGTTCTACCTGTTATTTTGTAGTAGTTGCTGTAGTTGTAATCCACCTAAACACAAATGCTAATGCTAATACTAATGATACACTGCACTGGAGGCAAAAGTCAGCTCCATGTTTTCTATATCAAGTGTCAAAGAACTAGGTATTTGTGTTGACTTTCATTCCATCATCTTAAAACTTTTTCTCCCTGAAAACCTGTCATGTTAGATTTGACAGTAAAGCATGTAGGAAATGGGAAGCATTCCTAATACAAATGCATTAGTGCTTGGATGTTGCTGGATGTTACTGGACTGTAAATTCCCAGCAAATCCAGTGGGCATGGTCAGTACTGAGGAATGCTGGGAGTTGCTGTTCAACATGTGCAGATTAAAAAGGGCTTGACAAAACCATAGGCCTCAGATGTCCAATTATACTCTATACTCTTAAGAGTTCAACTGTTGATGAAATCTCCCACCCAAGATGTTAAATAAAGCAGTTGTACTTTTCCTGTTTGTTCAGTTGTTCCCTCCTGGATGTATAAAAGTCAGAACTATCTCCAAGAATGTTGAGATGGTCTATTTTCCTATCTGCATACAATTTTAAATTAATTCACAAACTGGGCAAAGAAATGGGCCATGCTGATGGCCTCACCAGACTACCACTGCCACTAATGGAACCAGATCCGGCTCCTGCTGCTAGAATATTGTCCATACAGGACATACCTGAGTTTCCTCTCCATGCAGGGGATGTTGCTGCTGAAACTGCCACAGATAAAATACTTAGTAGAGTGTTGTCATGGGTATACATGGGCTGGTTGGAAAAAAGTCCAGGCTCAGAATTTCAAAGCTATTTTGTCAGGAGGCATGAGTTATCTGCACATAAAGGGTGCATTTTATGGGGAAACAGAGTCATAATTCCCACTTCCCTAAGAGACAGGGTCTTACAATCATTACATGAAGGCCATCCAGGCATTGTGAGAATGAAAGCTTTAGCTAGAAGCCACCTTTGGTGGCCTGGCCTTGATAAGGACATTGAGGCTCAAGTCCATGGTTGTTATACATGCCAGCAATCTAGGCCTGAAATGCCACAGGCTCCAGTTCACAGGTGGGAGGAAACGCACACTCCCTGTTCTAGGGTTCACATAGACTACGCTGGGCCCTTTCAGGGACAGCTCTTCCTTACAGTAGTGGATAGCCACTCCAAATGGCTGAAAGTAATTCCAGTTCCTAACATGACTACTGCTAGGACCATCCAGGTGCTGAGAAAACTCTTTGCCACACATGGGATGCCAGATGTCTTAGTTTCAGATAATGGGGCCCAAGTCACTGCTGCTGAATTTCAGGCCTTTCTTAGAGCTAATCTCATCAGACATGCAACGTCTGCACCTTTTCATCCATCTTCTAATGCTCAAGCTGAACGCATGGTGAGGACAACGAACGAAGCACTCAGGTGCATTGTTACAGGTGACTGGCATCACAGATTGGCAGATTTTTTATTTTGCCAGCATTCTATGCCCTGCACTTCTACAGACAAAAGTCCTGCAGAACTACATTGGGGGAGGCGTTTGATTACTAAACTGGACAGGTTGCATCCAGATAGAATGGCAGCAGAAGCCTCTCGATCAAAACCCCCCGAGGGTGCTGCACATGGGTGATTGGGTTTGGGCCAGGAACTACGGTCATGGGAATCTGTGGGTTACTGGTCAAATCACCAAGGCATCTGGACCCCTATCTTATGAAGTGGGTTGGAGGGAGGGCGAGTTGTCAGACGACACATTGATCAGCTCAGGAAATGGTTTCTGGAATGGCCACTTATGAGTGCATCATAAGTCCCTCCCAAGGTCCTCAAACTTGCGGCCAAGCCAGCCCTCACATGGACTCTCAGGACTTTTCCTTCTTAACTGAGGTGGAACCAGAGGGAGAACTGGGGAGCTCTGGAGTGCAACATGGACCCACTGAAGAAACAAGCCACCAGAACTTCAGCAACCGCTGTGCCTACTCTGCCGAACAGTCTGACTCTGGGGTGGGCCAACCTGGAAAGGCCAGCCAGAGAGCATTGAATCCCCTTGACTCAGGAGCACAAAGGGACACAAGTCTACCCAGCCCACTGGGTAAGCTGGTAGACCACAAAGTGATGGGAACTCCGAGACGTTCCTCTAGGGCACACAAGCCTCCTTCATATCTTGCAGATTACATTGTAAAATAAAGAGCTATATAGTTGTAAATCCTGTTGCCACTATACTACAGAAACTAGTGCTATGATGTAACTGTCTAATAGTGCAAATTGTGAAGCCTGTTCATTGAGACCTTGTTTAATCTCATTGTAACCTACATTGTTTTTATTATTATTATTATTATTATTATTATTATTATTATTATTATTATTATTATTATTATTATTATTATTATTATTATTAT